>MKYO02025524.1:121207-136857 GCA_002013955.2 Citrus medica | reverse complement strand
GAGCGAGGCTGAACAGTAACCTTTGGATGTACAGTGCTTTTTAATTTTAGAAATTCGGGTGAAGAGACATGTGCGCTCTCACTTGTGTCCAGAGGACCACCCGGGGGTACAAAGATACGTATGAATACGTATAAATACTCTTTTTTTTAAGTACACGAAAAATGTACATTATTCTTTTGTATGAAAATAAATACTTATTTACAGTGATTTATAGGAGAGAAAATGCCGAAGCAGTCATCTTCATTTTCATCTCCAAGGGAAATGAACGGCTCTTCATCTTGATCTGTATCTTCATCGGAGGATGCAGCAACAGAAGACTTTGATCTTGAAGTGAGGAGCTGTTCCATTACTTTGAAATATTCGTCTTCGGACTTGGCACTTGCCAAGAGTGACTGGGCTTTGGACTTCTGGGTAAGGAAAGTTTGTTGGGCTTTGGAATGTTGGATTGAGGGCTGAAGAAAGCCTTTGGCAGAAAGCCAGTCTCGAATCAACTTCTCAGTCAATTTGGAGTTTTCATCAAATTTAGACCACCATTTGACTTTGAAAATTCTTTGTAAAACAAGTTGGTTTTCATGGGTATGAAATCGAAGATTCCACATCCAGACCCAAGGGAGAAAGAAATTTGTACAAAAACAGAGAAAGGGGGGAAACCTTTTCTCGGATTCAGAAGGGGTATAATGGGCTTTATAGAGGGTTAAGCATTGGGAGGCATTTTGGGTTAGGATTTGAGGAGTTGGGCCAAAAATGTTCCACCAATGGTGAAACTAATTTGGGAGGCTTTGGACGGTTATTTTCAAATTGAAGAAAAATAACCATGAGTGGAATTTCTTTGGGTTTTGGATAAAAAATGTGTTATACCAAGCTTGTTGGTAATCCCAGTAGGAATAGGTTAAGCAATGTGGCAAACACATTTAAAAATTTGGAGGGAACCTCCTTTGTGTATGGAGCTAGTCACCCCACTGATTTGGGCTCAAAACTTTTAAAATGGTAGCCGTTGAATAGGCTGGTTCTTTATGGGTTTCACTGAGAAAGAAATGTTTGAATTTGACAGACTCAGTAACTTCAAAAATGCTTTGATAATAAGATTGTGGTTTTGTAAAATCCCATGGTTTGAAAAACCAGTTTTTTGGGAAAAACTTTGAAATTGTTTGAAACGGATCAGAATGGTAAAATCCATCTTCTACAGATAAAATATTTTGAAAATGGGTTTTATCATACCAATCGGAAGATTTCTTTGAAGGTGTTGGCTGAGAAAGCACAATTTGGGAGGATGAGCTTTCACCAGAGACAACAACATTTTGAGAAGAGGGCTTTGAAACTCCTTTTGAAATGGGCTTTGCAACTTCAATATTTTCTTTGGGGACAATTTAGCTTTGGGAGAGGTTTTGAAGAGTGAGCATAAGCTCATGAGACTTTGTAATGGAATTCATCCATTGCTTTATTTGGTCATCAGTGGAAATGGCTTTGGATCTGATTTTATCTTCCTCAACCATTTCAATCCAAGATTTAATGGGCATGGCTGAAGAAAGCAATTTGTCTTTGGAAGGAGTTGTTTGGGGTTCTTTGGAGGTTGCTTGAGACTCGGAGTCTTTAAGAACTGTTTTACCCTTGTCTTTCCGCTTTGGCGGCATTATCTGTTTTGAAGAAATTCTCTTGTTAGAAAATCTGGAACAGAATTTTGATCACCTTTAATAAATTCGATATCAAAAACAAAAATACTTAAAATGGCTTGCCATCGTGCAAAAATTTATTTTGATGCAATATTGTGAACATCTTTTTCTAAAACATGTTTTGCAGCTTTGCAATCAATTCTAAGTAAAAAATTTTTATTTAATAAATCACTTTGGAATTTAGATATGCATAACACAATGGAAATAATTTCTTTTTTGATAGTAGAATAATTCTTCTGACAATCATTCCAATGGGCATAAACATATTGAACTATCTGTTCTTTATCATTTTCTTTTTGCTTTAAAATACCACCATAACATATATCTGATGCATCAGTTTCAACAATTTTAGGTAACGCTGGATTTGCAAGAAATAAACATGGGATATTTTCACAATTGATTTTATATGCTTGACAATCTTAGTATGCTTATCTGACCATGCAGCAGGAGTCTTTTTCAACCTATCATGCAAAGGTTTTGCAATTCTATTGATATTTGGACAAAAATCAAGAACATAATTTAAACTACCCAAAAACCGTTGCAATTGGGTTTTGTCTAGAATTTTGTCGGGAAATTTGTCAGTAAAAGCAAGTGATCTTTCAATGGGGGTAATGGTTCCTTTAGAAATGTAATGGCCAAGGAACCGAACTTTTGTTTGGAATAGTGAAATCTTTGAACTAGAGAGGGCTAAGCCAGCCTTCCTAGTGGCAAAATAAAAAGTCTTTAAATGTTTGACCCCTTTAAGACTTCTACTTCCAAAGACTGTGATGGTAAGTGTTCTTCAAAACCTTACAAGAAACATCACAAATCCAGATTCCATAGAAAACCCTTTCGCAATTCTAGACAATTATATTATAAGAAACCTTTGAGGCCTTATAATAAGCCCAAGTTCTCAAAAAAGAAATAGTTTAAGGCTAAACCTGAGTTTAGAGCCAAACCTAGGACCCCATTCAATTTCAAGGAAGCCATATGCCATAAGTGTGGTATAAAGGGCCATACTGCAAAGTATTGCAGGATGAATAGGAGGCTTCATGAGCTTGATCTCGATAAGGAAATCCTTTCCAAAATTACTGCCTTGCTCATAGAGTCTTCTGACTCTGAGTCTTCCATGACGGGAGACAGTGAGCCTTTACAGATTGATGAGTTAAATGACTCAGATACATCTGTCTCTTTAACCGATTCCGATACTTCGGACTCTGATGCTTATTTAAAGAAAATCAATGTTTTGACTAAAGACCAAGAAATTTTTTTTGAGCTCGTAAAGCATATTTCTGATCTCAATCTTCAAAAAGAGTATCTTGATAAACTTTTAAAAACCATTGATTCAAATAAACCGGAACCTTCTAAAGTTCCAATTGTCAAAAAATCTTCTTATGATTTAACTGAGATTTTGAATAAAAAGAAAACCAAAAAGGATGTTCCTAATATCCAAGATCTTCAAAAAGAGATTAAAGATATTAAACTTGAAATCAAGGATTTAAAAGAAAAACAAAAGCATGATTCTGATACTATTCAACTCCTTTTACAAAAGCAATTAAATGATGATTCTGATAAAGAAGTTGAAACTGATGGTGATAACGGGCAAAATGTTGAAAATATTGAATCAGTGCCCAATGATTTTTTATTTGTTTTAAAACAAATCACCACCAGAAAATATTTGATCAGAATTACTTTAGTTTTTTCCAAAGATTTTGAAATTGACACCATTGCCCTTTTTGACACTGGTGCCGATTTAAATTGTATTAAAGAAGACGTTGTTCCAAAGAAATTTCATGAGAAGACAAATGAGAGGCTTTCTGCCGCCAATAATTCAAAACTTAAAATCAAATCAAAAGTTGAAGCTTCTGTCCATAACAGTGGTTTTGAATTTCGAACTTCTTTTCTTCTCACTAATGACATACATCATGTTGTCATCTTAGGAACCCCGTTTATAAATTTGATTACTCCTTATACTGTCAATTATGATAGTATATCTTTTAAAGCAAAATCCAAAAGACTTGTTTTCCCTTTTATTGAAAAACCGAAAACAAGAAACCTTAATATTGTTAAAGCGTGTTCTGTTTATCAAAATCAAATTAATGCCATGCTTAAATCCAAACAAACTGATTTGTTATGTTTAAAAAAGGATTTAAGTCTCCAAAGAATTGAAAAAGGATTACAAAATGAATTTATTCAAAGAAAGATTTCTGATTTTAAAGCTCTTATTGAAAAAGAAATTTGTGCTGATTTACCTTCTGCTTTTTGGGAAAGAAAACAACATTTGGTTGATTTACCTTATGAAAGTTCTTTTGATGAAAGGCAAATACCCACTAAAGCCCGTCCAATTCAAATGAATATGGATTTAGAGCAACATTGTAAAAATGAAATAAAAGATTTAGAGTCCAAAGGACTCATTGTAAAATCGAGATCCCCTTGGTCTTGTGCAGCTTTTTATGTCAACAAAAATTCTGAAATTGAAAGGGGAACTCCGAGACTTGTCATTAATTACAAACCTTTAAACAAAGCTTTAAAATGGATTAGGTACCCAATACCTAATAAAAAGGATTTGCTCCAAAAACTGTGTTCAGCTTTTATATTTTCAAAATTCGACATGAAATCTGGTTTTTGGCAAATTCAAATTCATCCAAATGACCGTTATAAAACCGCTTTTACTGTTCCATTTGGACAGTACGAGTGGACTGTTATGCCTTTTGGTTTAAAGAATGCACCCTCGGAATTTCAAAGAATTATGAATGATATTTACAATCCCTACTCCGAGTTTTGCATTGTTTATATTGATGATGTGTTGATTTTTTCACAATCCATTGATCAACATTTCAAACATTTAAAGACTTTTTATTTTGCCACTAGGAAGGCTGGCTTAGCCCTCTCTAGTTCAAAGATTTCACTATTTCAAACAAAAGTTCGGTTCCTTGGCCATTACATTTCTAAAGGAACCATTACCCCCATTGAAAGATCACTTGCCTTTACAGACAAATTTCCCGACAAAATTCTAGACAAAACCCAATTGCAACGGTTTTTGGGTAGTTTAAATTATGTTCTTGATTTCTGTCCAAATATCAATAGAATTGCAAAACCTTTGCATGATAGGTTGAAAAAGACTCATGTTGCATGGTCAGATGAGCATACTAAGATTGTCAAGCATATAAAGTCAATTGTAAAAAATATCCCATGTTTATTTCTTGCAAATCCAGCATTACCTAAAATTGTTGAAACTGATGCATCAGATATAGGTTATGGTGGTATTTTAAAGCAAAAAGAAAATGATAAAGAACAGATAGTTCAATATGTTTCTGCCCATTGGAATGATTGTCAGAAGAATTATTCTACTATAAAAAAAGAAATTCTTTCCATTGTGTTATGCATATCTAAATTCCAAAGTGATTTATTAAATCAAAAATTTTTACTTAGAATTGATTGCAAAACTGCAAAACATGTTTTAGAAAAAGATGTTCACAATATTGCATCAAAACAAAATTTTGCACGATGGCAAGCCATTTTAAGTATTTTTGATTTTGATATCGAATTTATTAAAGGTGATCAAAATTCTGTTCCAGATTTTCTAACAAGAGAATTTCTTCAAAACAGATAATGCCGCCAAAGTGGAAAGACAATGGTAAAGCAGTTCTTAAAGACTCCGAGTCTCAAGCAACCTCCAAAGAACCCCAAACAACTCCTTCCAAAGACAAATTGCTTTCTTCAGCCATGCCCATTAAATCTTGGATTGAAATGGTTGAGGAAGATGAAATCAGATCCAAAGCCATTTCCACTGATGACCAAATAAAGCAATGGATGAATTCCATTACAAAGTCTCCTGAGCTTATGCTCGCTCTTCAAAACCTCTCCCAAAGCCAAATTGTCCCCAAAGAAGATATTGAAGTTGCAAAGCCCATTTCAAAAGGAGTTTCAAAGCCCTCTTCTCAAAATGTTGTTGTCTCTGGTGAAAGCTCATCCTCCCAAATTGTGTTTTTTCAGCCAACACCTTCAAAGAAATCTTCTGATTGGTATGATAAAACCCATTTTCAAAATATTTCATCTGTAGAAGATGGATTTTACCATTCTGATCCGTTTCAAACAATTTCAAAGTTTTTCCCAAAAAACTGGTTTTTCAAACCATGGGATTTTTCAAAACCACAATCTTATTATCAAAGCATTTTAGAAGTTATTGAGTCTGTCAAATTCAAACATTTCTTTCTCAGTGAAACCCATAAAGAACCAGCCTATTCAACGACTACCATTTTAAAAGTTTTGAGCCCAAATCAGTGGGGTGACCAGCTCCATACACAAAGGAGGTTCCCTCCAAATTTTCAAATGTGTTTGCCACATTGCTTAACCTATTCCTACTGGGATTACCAACAAGCTTAGTATAACACATTTTTTACCCAAAACCCAAAGAAATCCCACTCATGGTTATTTTTCTTCAATTCGAAAATAACCGTCCAAAGCCTCCCAAATTGGTTTCACCATTGGTGGAACATTTTTGGCCCAACTCCTCAAATCCTAACCCAAAATGCCTCCCAATGCTTAACCCTCTTTAAAGCCCATTATACCCCTTCTGAATCCGAGAAAAGGTTTCCCCCCTTTCTTTGTTTCTGTACAAATTTCTTCCTCCCTTGGGTCTGGATGTGGAATCTTCGATTTCATACCCATGAAAACCAACTTGTTTTACAAAGAATTTTCAAAGTCAAATGGTGGTCTAAATTTGATGAAAACTCCAAATTGACTGAGAAGTTGATTCGAGACTGGCTTTCTGCCAAAGGCTTTCTTCAACCCTCAATCCAACATTCCAAAGCCCAACAAACTTTCCTTACCCAGAAGTCCAAAGCCCAGTCACTCTTGGCAAGTGCCAAGTCCGAAGACGAATATTTCAAAGTAATGGAACAACTCCTCACTTCAAGATCCAAGTCTTTTGTTGCTGCATCCTCCGATGAAGATACAGATCAAGATGAAGAGCCGTTCATTTCCCTTGGAGATGAAAATGAAAATGACTGCTTCGGTATTTTCTCTCCTATAAAGCACTGTAAATAAGTATTTATTTTCCTACAAAAGAATAATGTACATTTTTCGTGTACTTAAAAAAAAAGAGTATTTATACGTATTCATACGTATCTTTGTACCCCCGGGTGGTCCTCTGGACACAAGTGAGAGCGCACATGTCTCTTCACCCGAATTTCTAAAATTAAAAAGCATTGTACATCCAAAGGTTACTGTTCAGCCTCGCTCTCGCTACAGTTGAAGCGCTACAGGGTTGCTACAGCTTATTTTAAAGACATGTATATAATTCAAGAGGAGGACTTAGACTCCTTAGAAGTTTTCAGATTTAGAATTCTCTTTCTCTCTCTTTCTCTGATCCTCTCCTCTCTCTCTCTCTCTCTCTCTCTCTCTTTTCTTCTTCTTCTTCTTCCCTTCTCGGAAGTCTGGAGAAGACACCATAGAAGCATCATTCCCTATCTTGCGACATGATCAAGACATCCAGGGAGCTTCTAGTCTTCTAATCTTCCTTTCTTACAAATTTTCTCATAGGAAAGATCTGAAAACATTGTAAAGAAGAATTCCAGTTTAAAGAAATTAAAGATGTATGTTTAAATTTCTTTTCCATGTAATTTATTTTAAAGCCGTTTAAATTTCCGCAATTTAATTTATGCACTTTAAATTTCTGCAATTTACTTTTCACGCAATTTCCTTTATGTAATTTAAATTTCTGTCTTTTAATTTAAAGCAATTTCTTTTAAAGCATGAACGCAGACTGGTTTTTATCAGATCTGCCATAAAACTTGTACGTTCCTCTGAGGCAACGAGACCAGATCTCAATCCTCAGTTGTATCTCTTCTTTTCTCCCTCCATTCCTTCATAGCACCATTTCCGGGACCCGGATCTGGTACTGTGTATGCACCCGACCTTAGATGAATGATCTAGGCGTCAAAGAATCTAATTCTTATTTGGTAAAATAAAAATAAAATTAACCAACCTCGTTTAAAGCAACTTAATCTTATTTGATAAAGAAAATTGTTTTGGTATATCAGGCTGGAAACCTTAGTGCAGGGATCATGATCAAGTCTAAGTTTGATCAGACCTCATAGCCAGAATAGTGGGATCCGAGGCATAACAACGCCACGTACCAAATCAAATAAATAAAATTGAAAAGCCGTTGCAATTCCATCAATCCAAAGCAACTCATTAATCAGATCTGGTAAAGCAAGTTAAAAAGAACTAACCGCGTTCCAATTCCGCGTTATCAAATCGTTTTATTCAAAGCATTCAATAATATTTTCCAAAGAAAACACATCCTTCTTTCGATTTTATTTCCCTCCTGGTGTATATATATATATATATACCAGGAGTACTCGACCAAAGCAAATCCAATGATTGGTTTACAGAAGGAAATAGGATCGATCCTATTACCAGAAGGAAATAGGATCGAATGATGGATGTGCTTTCAAAAACTTTATTATTTAAGAAAATTAAATAAACCAATGTTTGCTTGGATTTGCTTTGGTAGATTTTAAAATGACTTACCAGCTTTAACTTAAGTAGATTTGCTTTATAACGCGGTTGATCAAATTTTAATAACTTGATCCTTTCTTAGTACGTGGCGTTGTTACCCGGCACAAGGTCCTAGACAAGTATATCTGTCTAGATCTTTAATCCTTTGTCAGACCAGTAGCCACAAGCCGATTGTTTCCAACCGATATACCAAAATAGTCTCAAATTAATGTTGCTTTACCAAGTATTGGTTAAGTACTTTTGTAGATCTGGAGATCTACTTTGCTTTGAGTCGCGATTTGTCGATTTTATATGTGTCCTTACCAAATCTGTGTTAGATTATTTTTAGCAAACCTAGCAATAGGGCTTTGCAGAAATAAACATACATTAAGGTTGGCTTTCTAAAACATACACAGTACCAGATCCGGTTCCTGGAAATGGTGCTCTGAAGGAATGGAGGGAGAAGAGAAGTTTACGACTGAGGATCGAGATCTGGTCTCTTTGCCTCAGAAGAATGTATATTTTATATGGCAGATCTGATACAGATCAGTCTGCAAGCATGCTTTGTAAAAGAAAATTGTAAAAATTTAAATGCTTTAAATTAAAGGACTGAAATTAAATTTCATAAATTGAAATTGCTTTAAAATAAAACTAGATCAAAGATCTAGACATACACTTTGCTCTTGTTGTTGCTTTACAATTTTCAAATCTTTCCAGAAGGGAAGATTGAAAGACGGAAAGATTATTGAAGATAAAGAACTAGTCTGATCACTCAAAGCTCTAAGATAGAACTATTGCGTAAACAGAAAATTTCTTTGAACTCTTCGAACTTTGGAGAGAATTTTTAGAGAGAAGGAAGAGAAGAGAGAGAAATGAAAAATCAAAAATAAAAACCCATGAGGAGTCTAAGTCTTCCTCTTGGATTATATACAAACTTTGTAAACTGTTCACTGTAGCGGAGCTTTAAGTGCACAGTAATCTTTGGATCGTATTTTTGAATAGAAGGCTGATCGTAGCTTTGAACAGAAGACTACTTTGTACGGAATCTAGAATACATAAAAAATACAAATACGGGTGAAGAGACATATGCGCTCTCACTTGTGTCCAGAGGACCACCCGAGGAGGAAAATAGAAGAGCAAAAAATAAAATGCAGAAAATAAAATACTCTTTTGTTTTTTTTTCATATGGTTGCATGAACTATTTACAATGTTTGATTGGAGGGAAAATGCCGAAATAATCATCTTCATTTTCGTCTCCGAGTGAAATAGCTGGCTCTTCCTCTTCGTCTTCATCATCAGAGGAATCTGCTAATGAGGATTTTGAACGAGAGGCGAGGAGCTGTTCCATTGCTTTGAAGTACTCATCTTCTGTTTTGGCACTTGCTAGGAGGGCTTGGACTTTAGATTTTTGTGTGAGGAATGTGCCTTGGGCTTTAATGTCTTTTATACCTGGTTGTAAGTACCCTTGGACAGAAAGCCAATTTTGGATATGGTTGGTGGTTAGTTTGGTCTTTTCGTCAAATTTTGACCACCATTTGACTCTAAAGGTTCTTTGGAGGATATAATGGGAATCTTGTGTGTGATGTCGAAGACTCCACATCCAGACCCATGGGAGGAAGAAATTGGTACAAAAGCAGAGAAAATGAGAAAATCTTTTCTCAGACTCAGTGGGTTTATAATTGGCTTTGAAAAGGTTTAGGCATTGTAGGGCATTTTGGGTAAGGATATCTGGGGTTGGACCAAAATAATTCCACCAGTGGTGAAACCAGTTTGGTAGGCTCTGGACAGTTATTTTTGAATTAAAGAAAAATAATCAGGAGTGGGATTTTTTAGGGTTTTGTATGAAGAAGGTGTTATACCAGGCCTGTTGGTAATCCCAGTAGGAGAAAGACCGACAGTGTGGTAAACGGGTCTCGAAATTTTGAGGGAAAGTTTTAAAATTGTGGAGCAGATCTCCCCACTGGTTAGGGCTCAAAACTTTCAAAATTGTGGCCGTGGAATAGGTCGGCTCAGAATGGGTTTTACTTAAAAAGAAATGTTTGAATTTTACTGAATCAGTAATTTCCAAAATGCTTTGATAGTAAGACTGAGGTTTTGTCAAATCCCATGGTTTGAAAAACCAACCTTGGGGGAAAAACTTTGAAATACTTTGAAAAGAATCAGAATGGTAAAATTCATCTTCCATAGAAATAATGTTTTGAAAATGGGTCTTTATCAAACCAATCAGAGGTCTTTTTTGAAGGCGTTGGCTGGGAGAGTACAATTTGGGAGGAGGATGAGCTCTCACCAGAAACAACAACATTCTGAGAGGAAGGTTTTGTAATTTCTTTATAAATGGGTTTTTCTTCCTCTTTGGGTTGGCTTTGAGAAAAGCTTTGTAGGGCTATCATAAGCTCAGGTGATCTCGTAATGGAACTCATCCATTGTTTTACCTGATCTTCAGAAGAAATGGATTTGTATTTGGTTTCATGTTCTTCAACCAATTCAATCCAAGATTTAATTGGCATGGCAGAAGATAGGAGTTTTTCTTTAGAGGGGGTTGTTTGAGGTTCTTTGAATGGTTCTTGGGAAGCAGAATCTTTAAGAGGTGCCTTCCCTTTGTCTCTTTTCTTTGGTGCCATTACCTGTTTTGGAGAAATTCCCGAGTTAGAAAATCAGGAACAGAATTTTTATCACCTTTAATAAATTCTATATCAAAATCAAAAACACTGAGAATAGCTTGCCATCGTGCAAAAATCTGTTTTGATGCAATGTTATGGACATCTTTTTCTAAAACATGTTTTGCAGCTTTGCAATCAATTCTAAGTAAAAATTTTTGATTTAACAAATCACTTTGGAATTTAGTAATGCATAAAACAATAGACAAGATTTCTTTTTTGATAGTAGAATAATTTTTTTGACAATCGTTCCAATGGGCAGAAACATATTGTACTATCTGTTCTTTATTATTCTCTTTTTGCTTTAAAATACCTCCATATCCTAAATCCGATGCATCAATTTCAACAATTTTATGAAATGCAGGATTTGCAAGATGTAAACATGGAATGCTTTTAACAGACTGTTTTATTAATCTAACCACTTTGGTATGCTCTTCAGACCATGCAACATGATTCTTTTTTAACCTATCATGCAAAGGTTTTGACATCCTATTGATGTTGGGGCAGAAATCAAGAACATAATTTAAACTACCGAGAAATCTTTGTAATTGGGTTTTATCTAAAATTTTGTCTGGGAATTTATCCGCAAACAAAAGAGATCTTTCAATAGGAGTGATGGTTCCTTTGGAAATATAATGACCGAGGAACCTGACTTTTGTTTGAAACAATGAAATCTTTGAACTGGAAAGAGCTAATCCGGCCTTCTTTGTAGCAAGATAAAAAGTCTTTAAATGTTTGAAATGTTGATCAATGTTTTGAGAAAAAAATCAAAACATCATCAATATAAACAATGCAGAACTCAGAATAGGGATTGTAAATATCATTCATAATTCTTTGAAATTCTGAGGGTGCATTTTTCAATCCAAAAGGCATTACTGTCCATTCATATTGACCAAAAGGAACAGTAAATGCTGTTTTGTAACGGTCATTAGGATGAATTTGAATTTGCCAAAAACCCGACTTCATGTCAAATTTGGAAAAAATGAAAGCCGAGCAGAGTTTTTGAAGCAAGTCTTTTTTATTAGGTATTGGGTACCTAATCCATTTCAAAGCTTTATTTAAAGGTTTGTAGTTTATCACAAGCCTAGGTACACCTCTTTCTATTTCAGAATTTTTATTAACATAAAAAGCGGCACAAGACCAAGGTGACCTTGATTTTACAATAAGTCTTTTGGAAATAAGATCGGTAATTTCATCTTTACAGTGTTTCTCCAATTCCATATTCATTTGGATCGGACGAGCTTTAGTAGGTATTTGTTTTTCATCAAAAGAATTTTCATAAGGTAAATCTACCAGGTGCTGTTTTCTTTCCCAAAAAGCAAAAGGTAAATCAGCACATATTTCTTTTTCAACGAGAGCTTTAAAATCAGAAACAGTCTGTTAAAAGCATTCCATGTTTACATCTTGCAAATCCTGCATTTCCTAAAATTGTTGAAACTGATGCATCGGATTTAGGATATGGAGGTATTTTAAAGCAAAAAGAGAATAATAAAGAACAAATAGTACAATATGTTTCTGCCCATTGGAACGATTGTCAAAAAAATTATTCTACTATCAAAAAAAAAATCTTGTCTATTGTTTTATGCATTACTAAATTCCAAAGTGATTTGTTAAATCAAAAATTTTTACTTAGAATTGATTGCAGAACTGCAAAACATGTTTTAGAAAAAGATGTCCATAACATTGCATCAAAACAGATTTTTGCACGATTGCAAGTTATTCTCAGTGTTTTTGATTTTAATATAGAATTTATTAAAGGTGATAAAAATTTTGTTCCTGATTTTCTAACTCGGGAATTTCTCCAAAACAGGTAATGGCACCCATTTTATTTTTTTGCTCTTCTATTTTCCTCCTCGGGTGGTCCTCTGGACACAAGTGAGAGCGCACATGTCTCTTCACCCGTATTTGTATTTTTTATGTATTCTAGATTCCGTACAAAGTAGTCTTCTGTTCAAAGCTACGATCAGCCTTCTATTCAAAGATACGATCCAAAGATTACTGTGCACGTAAAGCTCCGCTACAGTGAACAGTTTACAAAGTTTGTATATAATCCAAGAGGAAGACTTAGACTCCTCACGGGTTTTTATTTTTGATTTTTCTTTTCTCTCTCTTCTCTTCCTCCTCTCTAAAAAATTCTCTCCAAAGTTCGAAGAGTTCAAAGAAATTTTCTGTTTACGCAATAGTTCTATCTTAGAGCTTTGAGTGATCAGACTAGTTCTTTATCTTCAATAATCTTCCCGTCTTTCAATCTTCCCTTCTGGAAAGATTTGAAAATTGTAAAGCAACAACAAGAGCAAAGTGTATGTCTAGATTTTTGATCTAGTTTTATTTTAAAGCAATTTCAATTTATGAAATTTAATTTCAGTCCTTTAATTTAAAGCATTTAAATTTTTGCAATTTTCTTTTACAAAGCATGCTTGCAGACTGATCTGTATCAGATCTGCCATATAAAATATACATTCTTCTGAGGCAAAGAGACCAGATCTCGATCCTCAGTCGTAAACTTCTCTTCTCCCTCCATTCCTTCAGAGCACCATTTCCGGGAACCGGATCTGGTACTGTGTATGTTTTAGAAAGCCAACCTTAATGTATGTTTATTTCTGCAAAGCCCTGTTGCTAGGTTTGCTAAAAACAATCTAACACAGATTTGGTAAGGACACATATAAAATCGACAAATCGCGACTCAAAGTAAAGTAGATCTCCAGATCTACAAAAGTACTTAACCAATACTTGGTAAAGCAACATTAATTTGAGACTATTTTGGTATATCGGTTGGAAACAAACGGCTTGAGGCTACTGGTCTGATAAAGGATTAAAGATCTAGACAGATATACTTGTCTAGGACCTTGTGCCGGGTAACAACGCCACGTACTAAGAAAGGATCAAGTTATTAAAATTTGATCAACCGCGTTATAAAGCAAATCTACTTAAGTTAAAGCTGGTAAGTCATTTTAAAATCTACCAAAGCAAATCCAAGCAAACATTGGTTTATTTAATTTTCTTAAATAATAAAGTTAAAACAAGATGATTTATTTTATTTACAAAAGGATTTAAATTTTCAAAGAATTGAAAGTCAGTTACAAAATAATTTTATACAAAGAAAGATTTCTGATTTTAAAGCTCTCGTTGAAAAAGAAATATGTGCTGATTTACCTTCTGCTTTTTGGGAAAGAAAACAGCACCTGGTAGATTTACCTTATGAAAATTCTTTTGATGAAAAACAAATACCTACTAAAGCTCGTCCGATCCAAATGAATATGGAATTGGAGAAACACTGTAAAGATGAAATTACCGATCTTATTTCCAAAAGACTTATTGTAAAATCAAGGTCACCTTGGTCTTGTGCCGCTTTTTATGTTAATAAAAATTCTGAAATAGAAAGAGGTGTACCTAGGCTTGTGATAAACTACAAACCTTTAAATAAAGCTTTGAAATGGATTAGGTACCCAATACCTAATAAAAAAGACTTGCTTCAAAAACTCTGCTCGGCTTTCATTTTTTCCAAATTTGACATGAAGTCGGGTTTTTGGCAAATTCAAATTCATCCTAATGACCGTTACAAAACAGCATTTACTGTTCCTTTTGGTCAATATGAATGGACAGTAATGCCTTTTGGATTGAAAAATGCACCCTCAGAATTTCAAAGAATTATGAATGATATTTACAATCCCTATTTTGAGTTCTGCATTGTTTATATTGATGATGTTTTGATTTTTTCTCAAAACATTGATCAACAATTCAAACATTTAAAGACTTTTTATCTTGCTACAAAGAAGGTCGGATTAGCTCTTTCTAGTTCAAAGATTTCATTGTTTCAAACAAAAGTCAGGTTCCTCGGTCATTATATTTCCAAAGGAACCATCACTCCTATTGAAAGATCTCTTTTGTTTGCGGATAAATTCCCAGACAAAATTTTAGATAAAACCCAATTACAAAGATTTCTCGGTAGTTTAAATTATGTTCTTGATTTCTGCCCCAACATCAATAGGATGTCAAAACCTTTGCATGATAGGTTAAAAAAAATCCTGTTGCATGGTCTGAAGAGCATACCAAAGTAGTTAGATTAATAAAACAGTCTGTTAAAAGCATTCGAAGGATTCTTATGATTTAACTGAAATTTTAGATAAAAAGAAAACTAAAAAGTCTGCTCCTAATATCCAAGATCTTCAAAAGGAGATTAAGAATATTAAACTTGAGATAAAGGATTTAAAAGAAAAACAAAAAACTGATTCTGCAACTATTTAACTCCTTTTACAAAAACAGTTGCAAGACACTTCCGAGCCGGAAGTTGAATCAGAAAATGATGATATAGAGCAAAAGGTTGATAATATTGAGTCTATTCCAAATGATTTTTTGTTTATTTTAAAGCAAATCACCACAAGAAAATATTTAATTAAAATTACTTTAATTTTTTCAAATAATTTTGCGATGGATGCCATTGCTCTTTTCGATACTGGTGCTGATTTACCTTCTGCTTTTTTCATGTTTTTCATGGAATCTCTTAGGAACAATGTCCTCTATGATGCAGTTTAAATGGTAACATTTATGCTTTACAACTCCTTGTTTTTATATCTGATTTAAACTGCATCAGAGATGACATTGTTCCTAAGAGATTCCATGAAAAAACAAAGGAAAGACTCTCTACTGCAAACAATTCAAAGTTAAATGTTACTTCCAAAGTTGAAGCATCTATTTATAATGACAAAATTGAATTTAAAACCTCTTTTGTTCTTACAAATGATATACACCATGCTATCATTTTAGGAACACCTTTTATAAATCTCATAACCCCATATGCTGTCAATTATGATGGTATATATTTCAAAGCAAAATCCAAAGA
>MKYO02025524.1:98464-118317 GCA_002013955.2 Citrus medica | reverse complement strand
GTTTTTCATCAAAAGAATTTTCATAAGATAAATCTACCAGGTGCTGTTTTCTTTCCCAAAAAGCAGAAGGTAAATCAGCACATATTTCTTTTTCAACGAGAGCTTTAAAATCAGAAATCTTTCTTTGTATAAAATTATTTTGTAACTGACTTTCAATTCTTTGAAAATTTACATCCTTTTTGTAAATAAAATAAATCATCTTGTTTTGACTTTACAATAGCATTGATTTTGTTTTGGTAAACCGAGCAAGCTTTAACAATATTAAGATTCCGGGTCTTTGGTTTTTCAATAAATGAAAAAACTAGGTCTTTGAATTTTGCTTTGAAATATATACCATCATAATTGACAGCATATGGGGTTATGAGATTTATAAAAGGTGTTCCTAAAATGATAGCATGGTGTATATCATTTGTAAGAACAAAAGAGGTTTTAAATTCAATTTTGTCATTATAAATATATGCTTCAACTTTGAAAGTAACATTTAACTTTGAATTGTTTGCAGCAGAGAGTCTTTCCTTTGTTTTTTCATGGAATCTCTAAGGAAACATGTCCTCTCTGATGCAGTTTAAATCAGCACCAGTATCGAAAAGAGCAATGGCATCCATCGCAAAATTATTTGAAAAAATTATAGTAATTTTAATTAAATATTTTCTGGTGGTGATTTGCTTTAAAACAAACAAAAAATCATTTGGAATAAACTCAATATTATCAACCTTTTGCTTTATCTCATCATTTTCTGATTCAACTTCCGGCTCGGAAGTGTCTTGCAACTGTTTTTGTAAAAGGAGTTGAATAGTTGCAGAATCAGTTTTTTGTTTTCTTTTAAATCTTTTATCTCAAGTTTAATATCCTTAATCTCCTTTTGAGGATCTTAGATATTAGGAGCAGACTTTTTAGTTTTCTTTTTATCTAAAATTTCAGTTAAATCATAAGAATCCTTCTTAACAATAGGAACTTGAGAAGTTCCGGGTTTATTGGAATCCATAGTTTTCAAAAGTTTATCAAGATATTCTTTTTGAAGATTTGGATCAGAAATATACTTTACAAGTTCAAGAAAAATTTTTTGGTCTTTAGTCAAAACATTGACTTTCTTTGAATAAGAATCATCTGAGTCAGAATCACTTTTGCTAGAAGTAGAGTTATCTGAATCAAATAGTTCGTCGACCTGGAGGGGGTCATCATTACCCGACCAGGAAGTTTCAGAATCAGAAGACCCGACCAGAAGAGGGGCAATTTTTGAAAGGGTTTCTTCCTCGAGGCCGAGCTCATGGAGTCTTCTATTCATTTTACAAAATCGTGCAGTATGTCCTTTCATTCCACATTTAAAACAGGTAGCATCTTTGAAATTGAAAGGGGCTTAGGTTTGGCTTTAAACTCTTTCTTTTTAGAGAAAATGTGTTTCTTATAAGGCCTCGAAGCTTTCTTATAAGGAAGTTTTCTAAACTCATGAAAGGGTTTCCTATGGCTTTTAGATCTGTAATGTTTTTTGTAAGGTTTTGAAGAACACT
This sequence comes from Citrus medica, assembly GCA_002013955.2. Classification (NCBI taxonomy): domain Eukaryota; kingdom Viridiplantae; phylum Streptophyta; class Magnoliopsida; order Sapindales; family Rutaceae; genus Citrus; species Citrus medica. The sequence continues at coordinate 116,809 of MKYO02025524.1, read as the reverse complement.
TACCATTACAGTCTTTAGAAGTAGAAGCTTTAAAAGGGTCATAATTGAATTGCTTGCAGAACCCGCCTAATTCTTGCTTAGATTGCCTAAGCTCCTGTTTTAGACGTTTCTGAAGTTTCAAATCTTGACAAATCTTTAAACCTTCTTTGTTGACAAAACTGACTAGTTCACCATAAGTGAGCTCGTCATAAGGAATACGATTATCAAAAAGGGCTTTAATAGAATTTCTTACCTTTTCTCCCAAAAGGGTAGGTAAACCTGCAAGGAATTTTTCCTTCCAAGTTACATGATTTGCATCATCCCTTAGGAAGAGTCTAGTAAAGAAAGTGGTTTTGTAGTCATTAAAATCACTGAGTTTCCTACATCTCAAATTATGTAGTAACTCGGCGTTTTTGTCTCTGAGGTGAGAAGGATCACCTATGAAATGAAGAGAAATGGTCAATATCAGGGTAGCCACAGCATCCTGAACCGGGTTATTAAGCACATCAAGAATGGGAGCATCATTCTCATCGCTTTGGATAGCATTTAAGATATCTAACTGCTGTAAATTAGTGAGAAGATGATCCCACCATCCTTTAAGTTGACCAGTAAAACCTGCAATTAGGATTTCTGCAATAGCCTTGTCAGAAGTTCCTGATTGGGTTTTATAGGCATTGGCTGCCATGGTCATTTGCTGCAAGACGCCTAGAATGTTGTACTCAGACATTCCATCTATATTCCACTCATAGACAGATGATGCATTATATCGGGCTTGATTTAATGCACTAGGCCTATTGTCTATAGTCAAATCAGGTGGAGACTTGGAAGTAGGAAGAGCTAACTCCCAATGGATTTTGTTGGCTTTAGGAATAGGTTCTTCAGTGAAGGCTTCTATGTCAGAAGAGGCAATAGAAACCTGGTCTTGGTCGAGTACTCCTATTCTACTCAACTGAGGAGTATCAATCTTGCTGGATTGAGGAGTATCGGGTGCAATTTGGACTTTACTAGATGAGGAAGAAGTAGCTTCTATCCTATCTAGTTGTTCTCTAATGGCTTTGGCAAAATCAGATTTTGATTCTTGGACAAGCTTTTGGCTAGTTTTCGAAACCTGAAAAGGTTTGAAAATAGGTTCCTTAAGCTTTTTATCAACATCGGATTTTGTTGGAATAGGTTTTGGACTAGGAGAGACAGAAATAGTTGACTGTTGAAATTGGTTTTCCAACCTTGTCAACTGTTTTCCTATAGTATTTAAGTTAGTATTACAGAAATTATTCTGTTGAATAATACTACTTAAATTGACTTCAGGATCATTTGGCTTTGGAATTTTGTAGGGTGAAGCTCTTATTTCTACAGGAGGTTCGCCATGATCAATGGTTATACTCCGTAGAGGAGGGTGCTCAGAATCGACTGTTCTATTACTATCGAAGAGTTTCCACTCAGTGGTCTTTTTTCTAATAGTAATAGGGTTAGACTCTTTGAAAGGATAGGAAATGTTGTTTTGAGAAGAATATATCTCGAACCAATCAAAAAACAATATATGAACTTGATGAAGATTAACAAATTCATAGTAAGTTTGTTGGATTTCCCTTCTTTGATTTAGAAAATGCTCAAAAAACCAAAGTCTTTTTTCTTTATTATCATCTGAATAGAAATCATTATGCAACATGGTTTTATCTAATTCAAAATGCTTTTCAATGACATTTAAAACATTTTCTGTGACAGCAGAGAATGTAGGAGAAGTTGGAGGAGAAGGTTCCTTCTCTTCCTGTCTTTGTTCATGTTGACTGCTAATGTATATGGGATGTGGTACTTTTGTGGTATAGTCAACAGAATGTATAGAAGGACTAGGTAAATCCGAAGTGGAAAACCTAGGTTGACTCTGAAAAGGTAGATTTATAACAGAAGGAATTTTTGTAAATTTCCTTTCTAATGAAGGAATGCTTGAGCATGATGCTTTATCAGAGAATCTGGATGAATTAGATCTCCTAAATGATAATTTGACTTTACCATCAGAATACTGAGTCACATTTTGCAACTCTGTATTGGGCTCAAGTTGTTTTGGAATTGCCGGCGGGGCAGCTCCTTCAAGAATCCATTCCTCCGGAAGATTGACATCTTTCCATTGGATTGGTTTTGGAATCACAGTGTTTGCTCTAGACAAGTCAGTCTGCAAGAGAAGAGTTTCATCTCTTTTTGACTGGAATTTATGTTGAGTACTGAATGCAGTAATCATTGCTTTGTATGAGATTTTGAAAATCAATGCAACAGGGATAGATCCCTCAATCATATGATAATTATGCGTTTTGATTTGTAAAATCATGCTTTTCAAAATGTTTTTGTCTTTAAGAGACAATGTTATGTTTGGATAACAATCAAATGAAATGGGACCTTTACATAGACTAGATTCAATGCTACTTAGCAGAGAATCATCAAAAGAGATGAATCGACCATCTCTAAGAACAGCAAGGATAGAAGTATCCAAGCCTTCTTTAGTCAGGGGTTTTATGCCTATTTGGATTAAACCTATATGAATGTAATTGAAATTCTTTTCTTTTAACTTATTTAAGGATTTTTCTGAAAACAAATGTATTGTTTCAAAAGGCTTTGAAAGAGTTATGTCACGTTCTTCAGTTTTTATAACATAATCATTTTTCAAAAAATCAAGCTTTTTTGTTTTGTAAATCTTTTCTTTTGAAATCTTTGGAAGTTCCCAACAATCAATTGCTTTATCAAAGTTCTCAATAATAAATTCTTCTGAACTCACAACATGCTTTGAATCACTAGTCTTCCCGGAAGAAGAGCTAGAAAAGGACGATGTACGACAGTGTAAAGGATTCATTATCAGAACCCTATGTTCTATCTCTGGTTTGGTCAGAATGGCTACAGGTATGGTTTTACAGCCCTAAACGGTAAACTCAACCTTGGACGGGACTTACTACCAGTAAAAATTCACCACAAAAACTAAACTTCAAAATAAAACACAAGATTTTAAAAACAAAACTTCAAACTGCTTTACACAATCCTCCCCTTGGTTCTGATACCAGAAGGAAATAGGATCGAAGGATGGATGTGCTTTCAAAAACTTTATTATTTAAGAAAACTTTATTATTTAAGAAAATTAAATAAACCAATGTTTGCTTGGATTTGCTTTGGTAGATTTTAAAATGACTTAACAGTAAACTATTTCTGTCTCTCCCATTCCAAAATCTATTCCAACAAAATCCGATGTTGATAAAAAGCTTAAGGAACCTATTTTCAAACCTTTTCAGGTTTCAAAAACTAGCCAAAAGCTTGTCCAAGAATCAAAATCTGATTTTGCCAAAGCCATTAGAGAACAACTAGATAGGATAGAAGCTACTTCTTCCTCATCTAGTAAAGTTCAAATTGCACCCGATACTCCTCAATACAGCAAGATTGATACTCCTCAGTTGAGTAGAATATGAGTACTCAACCAAGACCAGGTTTCTATTGCCTCTTCTGAGGAGTTGAATAGTTGCTAAAGCAGACATTAGCATTGACTGCTAATGTATATGGGATGTGGTACTTTTGTGGTATAGTCAACAGAATGTATAGAAGGACTAGGTAAATCCGAAGTGGAAAACCTAGGTTGACTCTGAATAGGTAGATTTATAACAGAAGGAATTTTTGTGAATTTCCTTTCTAATGAAGGAATGCTTGAGCATGATGCTTTATCGGAGAATCTGGATGAATTAGATCTCCTAAATGTTAATTTGACTTTACCATCAGAATACTGAGTCACTAATCATAAGAATCCTTCTTAACAATAGGAACTTGAGAAGTTCCGGGTTTATTGGAATCCATAGTTTTCAAAAGTTTATCAAGATATTCTTTTTGAAGATTTGGATCAGAAATATGCTTTACAAGTTCAAGAAAAATTTCTTGGTCTTTAGTCAAAACATTGACTTTCTTTGAATAAGAATCATCTGAGTCAGAATCACTTTTGCTAGAAGTAGAGTTATCTGAATCAAATAGTTCGTCGACCTGGAGGGGGTCATCATTACCCGACCAGGAAGTTTCAGAATCAGAAGACCCGACCAGAAGAGGGGCAATTTTTGAAAGGGTTTCTTCCTCGAGGCCGAGCTCATGGAGTCTTCTATTCATTTTACAAAATCGTGCAGTATGTCCTTTCATTCCACATTTAAAACAGGTAGCATCTTTGAAATTGAAAGGGGCTTTAGGTTTGGCTTTAAACTCTTTCTTTTTAGAGAAACTATGTTTCTTATAAGGCCTTGAAGGTTTCTTATAAGGAAGTTTTCTAAAATCATGAAAGGGTTTCCTATGGCTTTTAGACCTGTAATGTTTTTTGTAAGGTTTTGAAGAACACTTACCATTACAGTCCTTGGAAGTAGAAGTTTTAAAAGGGTCATAATTGAATTGCTTGCAGAACCCGCCTAATTCTTGCTTAGATTGCCTAAGCTCTTGTTTTAGACGTTTCTGAAGTTTCAAATCTTGACAAATCTTTAAACCTTCTTTGTTTACAAAACTGACTAGTTCACCATAAGTGAGCTCGTCATAAGGAATGCGATTATCAAAAAGGGCTTTAATAGAATTTCTTACCTTTTCTCCCAAAAGGGTAGGTAAACCTGCAAGGAATTTTTCCTTCCAGGTTACATGATTTGCGTCATCCCTTAGGAAGAGTCGAGTAAAAAAGGTGGTTTTGTAGTCATTGAAATCACTAAGTTTCCTACATCTCAAATTGTGTAGTAACTCAACGTTTTTGTCTCTAAGGTGAGAAGGATCACCTATGAAATAAAGAGAAATGGTTAATACCAGGGTAGCCACAGTATCCTGAATCGGGTTATTAAGCACATCAAGAATGGGAGCACCATTCTCATCGCTTTGGATAGCATTTAAGATATCTAACTGCTGTAAATTAGTGAGAAGATGATCCCACCATCCTTTAAATTGACCAGTGAAACCTGCAATTAGGATTTCTGCAATGGCCTTGTCAGAAGTTCCCGATTGGGTTTTATAGGCATTGGCTGCCATGGTCATTTGCTGCAAGACACCTAGAATGTTGTACTCAGACATTCCATCTATATTCCACTCATAGACAGAGGTTGCATTATATCGGGCTTGATTTAATGCACTAGGCCTATTGTCTATAGTCAAATCAAGTGGAGACTTGGAAGTAGGAAGAGCTAACTCCCAATGGATTTTATTGGCTTTAGGAATAGGTTCTTCAGTGAAGGCTTCTATGTCAGAAGAGGCAATAGAAACCTGGTCTTGGTCGAGTACTCCTATTCTACTCAACTGAGGAGTATCAATCTTGCTGGATTGAGGAGTATCGGGTGCAATTTGGACTTTACTAGATGAGGAAGAAGTAGCTTCTATCCTATCTAGTTGTTCTCTAATGGCTTTGGCAAAATCAGATTTTGATTCTTGGACAAGCTTTTGGCTAGTTTTCGAAACCTGAAAAGGTTTGAAAATAGGTTCCTTAAGCTTTTTATCAACATCGGATTTTGTTGGAATAGGTTTTGGACTAGGAGAGACAGAAATAGTTGACTGTTGAAATTGGTTTTCCAACCTTGTCAACTGTTTTCCTATAGTATTTAAGTTAGTATTACAGAAATTATTCTGTTGAATAATACTACTTAAATTGACTTCAGGATCATTTGGCTTTGGAATTTTGTAGGGTGAAGCTCTTATTTCTACAGGAGGTTCGCCATGATCAATGGTTATACTCCGTAGAGGAGGGTGCTCAGAATCGACTGTTCTATTACTATCGAAGAGTTTCCACTCAGTGGTCTTTTTTCTAATAGTAATAGGGTTAGACTCTTTGAAAGGATAGGAAATGTTGTTTTGAGAAGAGTATATCTCGAACCAATCAAAAAACAATATATGAACTTGATGAAGATTAACAAATTCATAGTAAGTTTGTTGGATTTCCCTTCTTTGATTTAGAAAATGCTCAAAAAACCAAAGTCTTTTTTCTTTATTATCATCTGAATAGAAATCATTATGCAACATGGTTTTATCTAATTCAAAATGCTTTTCAATGACATTTAAAACATTTTCTGTGACAGCAGAGAATGTAGGAGAAGTTGGAGGAGAAGGTTCCTTCTCTTCCTGTCTTTGTTCATGTTGACTGCTAATGTATATGGGATGTGGTACTTTTGTGGTATAGTCAACAGAATGTATAGAAGGACTAGGTAAATCCGAAGTGGAAAACCTAGGTTGACTCTGAAAAGGTAGATTTATAACAGAAGGAATTTTTGTAAATTTCCTTTCTAATGAAGGAATGCTTGAGCATGATGCTTTATCAGAGAATCTGGATGAATTAGATCTCCTAAATGATAATTTGACTTTACCATCAGAATACTGAGTCACATTTTGCAACTCTGTATTGGGCTCAAGTTGTTTTGGAATTGCCGGCGGGGCAGCTCCTTCAAGAATCCATTCCTCCGGAAGATTGACATCTTTCCATTGGATTGGTTTTGGAATCACAGTGTTTGCTCTAGACAAGTCAGTCTGCAAGAGAAGAGTTTCATCTCTTTTTGACTGGAATTTATGTTGAGTACTGAATGCAGTAATCATTGCTTTGTATGAGATTTTGAAAATCAATGCAACAGGGATAGATCCCTCAATCATATGATAATTATGCGTTTTGATTTGTAAAATCATGCTTTTTAAAATGTTTTTGTCTTTAAGAGACAATGTTATGTTTCGATAACAATCAAATGAAATGGGACCTTTACATAGACTAGATTCAATGCTACTTAGCAGAGAATCATCAAAAGAGATGAATCGACCATCTCTAAGAACAGCAAGGATAGAAGTATCCAAGCATTCTTTAGTCAGGGGTTTTATGCCTATTTGGATTAAACCTATATGAATGTAATTGAAATTCTTTTATTTTAACTTATTTAAGGATTTTTCTGAAAACAAATGTATTGTTTCAAAAGGCTTTGAAAGAGTTATGTCACGTTCTTTAGTTTTTATAACATAATCATTTTTCAAAAAATCAAGCTTTTTTGTTTTATAAATCTTTTCTTTTGAAATCTTTGGAAGTTCCCAACAATCAATTGCTTTATCAAAGTTCTCAATAATAAATTCTTCTGAACTCACAACATGCTTTGAATCACTAGTCTTCCCGGAAGAAGAGCTAGAAAAGGACGATGTACGACAGTGTAAAGAATTCATTTTCAGAATCCTATGTTCTACCTCTGGTTTGGTCAGAATGGCTACATGTATGGTTTTACAGCCCTAAATGGTAAACTCAACCTTGGACGGGACTTACTACCAGTAAAAATTCACCACAAAAACAAAACTTCAAAACAAAAACACAAGATTTTAAAAACAAAACTTCAAACTGCTTTACACTATCCTCCCCTTGGCTCTGATACCAGAAGGAAATAGTGTAAAGCAGTTTGAAGTTTTGTTTTTAAAATCTTGTGCCGGGTAACAACGCCACATACTAAGATCAGATCAAGTTATTAAAATTTGATCAACCGCGTTATAAAGCAAATCTACTTAGTCTAAAGCTGGTAAGTTCTTTTAAAATCTGACGAAGCCGATCCAGTGCAAACAGAAGCCAACCTTAATGTATGTTTATTTCTGTAAAGCCCTGTTGCTAGGTTTGCTAAAAACAATCTAACACAGATCTGGTAAAGATACTTATAAAATTGACAAATCGCGTTTCAAAGCAAAGTAGATCTCCAGATCTACAAATATATTTAATAAAGATTTGGTAAAGCAACATTAATTTGAGAATATTTTAGTATATCGGTTGGAAACAATCGGCTTGAGGCTACTGGCCTGACAAAGGATTAAATTTCTCTGAGAAATTCCTTCTGGGAACTTGGAGAGCACCTTGTGCCGGGTAACAACGCCACGTACTAAGATCGGATCAAGTTATTAAAATTTGATCAACCGCGTTATAAAGCAAATCTACTTAATCTAAAATTTGATCAAAGATTTTTGTGTGAGGAATGTGCCTTGGGCTTTAATGTCTTTGATATCAGAGCCATTACTTCTAAAGACTGTAATGGTAAGTGTTCTTCAAAACCTTACAAAAAACATTACAGATCTAAAAGCCATAGGAAACCCTTTCATGAGTTTAGAAAACTTCCTTATAAGAAACCTTCGAGGCCTTATAAGAAACACAGTTTCTCTAAAAAGAAAGAGTTTAAAGCCAAACCTAAAGCCCCTTTCAATTTCAAAGATGCTACCTGTTTTAAATGTGGAATGAAAGGACATACTGCACGATTTTGTAAAATGAATAGGAGACTCCATGAGCTCGGCCTCGAGGAGGAAATCCTTTCCAAAATTACCCCTCTTCTGGTCGGGTCTTCTGATTCTATCAAAACCTTACAAAAAACATTACAGATCTAAAAGCCATAGGAAACCCTTTCATGAGTTTAGAAAACTTCCTTATAAGAAACCTTCGAGGCCTTATAAGAAACATAGTTTCTCTAAAAAGAAAGAGTTTAAAGCCAAACCTAAAGCCCCTTTCAATTTCAAAGATGCTACCTGTTTTAAATGTGGAATGAAAGGACATACTGCACGATTTTGTAAAATGAATAGGAGACTCCATGAGCTCGGCCTCGAGGAGGAAATCCTTTCCAAAATTGCCCCTCTTCTGGTCGGGTCTTCTGATTCTGAAACTTCCTGATCGGGTAATGATGACCCCCTCCAGGTCGACGAACTATTTGATTTAGATAACTCTGCTTCTAGCGATAGTGATTCTGACTCAGATGATTCTATATATATATATATATATATTATTCACATGTTTAATTGAGAACATCTAATAATATAGTGGGCAAACTATAGGAAGGTTGTTAGTAGACAATTCTAATTTTAGCTTTACTTTGCAAATGAAAGATTAGAAATAGTCTGTCGAACCCATTTTACTATATTAGAGGTTTGGGCTAATCTTGTATAGATTTTTGCTCAGAAGAAGGATGGTTCTCTAAGGGCGGTGGGTTGGCTTTTGTATAGACTATTCCCCTATTTTCCCATTTTGCTTTTCTTTGAGGAAACCTGGTCCATTTTTTTTTGTGTTTTCTTTCTTCAATCAAATATGTATTTCTTAATCTCCTCTCAAAAATTACCTATCTCATTTTACTATATGTTTATGAATTACTAATTGTATTTTGTTAGTATTCCATGTTCAAAGAAGAATATTAGATTGAAGAAAGAAGAAGTTGTTCCTTTGCTAATCATTTGAAACCCAGGTTTGCACTTAATCTGGTTTTTATCTTTTACTTTTTTACTTGACCCATACTTGAATCTAATTTTTGCTCCACTCTCCTTTCTTTCGTCAATTTAATTATCAATCCACTTCAAACCTAAAAAGATTTAGTAATTGGGAAACCCTTTTTTTTTTAAAGAATTTCAAAGTACTGTAATTGGAAACTGGGTTCGTGTCTTAAAAAGCAACCTGATTTGTAATGTTTGGCTTATAGTGGCCTTCTATTTCTATTTTTCATCTCGGCTTGGTTAATTTCTTCATTAGTCGTTTAAATTTTGTTAACTTTTATTTTTCCTCTTTAAACTCATTAAATATCTTTTTTTTTTCAATTTATGGCTTTCGGTCCAACTGATCATCGTTGAATGTGGGCTAAATAAATGTTATAGTGCTTGTTAACTTAATGTATTTGATCATATATTATAGCATTGTTTACTTTAAATTTAGACAATGAAATAGACTACAAAAAAAATTACTTATGCTTGTCAAGTTGTAGACACCATTGTTCATGTCATCATTACTGAATATTGATGTACTTATTAAGTGTTCTCTTTAATACTTGATAGAATACTTTTGGTGAAGCAATTTGTGGTATCATGATTGTAGGCTGTAATTAACTTGGGAACGTGTAGATTCTACAATTTCTTTTTCTGATTCCTTAACTTGCTTTTTTTAATCCTACTCTTCCATGTTGAAGTAATTTATGAGTATTTTTGCTTCAAAATAATTAAGATTTATTTTTCACAATATACTAATTGATTTTATGCATTTGTAGGTGGGAACAAAATGAAGCCGTGGATGGATATTGAGTGACCTTGTGCTTTTTTTTTTCTTTTGGGTTGGAAACTTAATTGAGTAGTAGTTAGCACTTGTTGTTTAGAGATTGTTGAAAATTTAATTTGATACTTATGTTAAGTCTTTTACATATAGTGATGTAGTTGAATTGTGTGAATTTATGTGATGTATTTGAGATGTTTATTATATGAATTGTGTTGCAAGATATTTAATAATAAATATATTTCAAGTTTTCTTTTGGTTGTACAACAAACACGAAAAATATAATTAAAATAAAAAATATACTATTAACCAAAAATAGCATAACATTATTAAATACTGACACTACATATTTAAAATAACAATAAGAATTTTTTATATTATCGAGTCAGTTTTTGATACTATAGTCACATAAATTATTGACGTGTAAATAGTATCATTAAATATCAACATCATCGTGTCATTATTTTAGTGATATTATAGTGAAACAAATTACTGACACAAAAAATTACTGTCAGTGTGTTCTGGCTTGAGCAATACTGACACAATTAACAAGTGTTAATAAAAGTAATTACTGACGCTAAATTAGTGTCAATAAAACTTATTTTTCTAGTAGTGGAAATTGAGATTCATGTGCATTGTCATGTACTTTTTTGTTAATGATGTTCATCCAAAAGCATAATGAAAGAAAAATGATCCATAATCGTGCATTCCAAATCTATGCTACTCAATTACAATACTTAGATAACATTATAGGCAATAGTGACATACAATATGTAAATAAACTAAGAATGGATAAAAGACATTCGGCCTACTATGAGCTATTTCAATAGATTGGTGGATTAACATTGATGGTTCATTGACTGTTGAAGAACAATTTTGCATGTTCCTACACACTTTGTCTCACCAAATTAAGAATCTTATAATTGGCAATAGGTTTTCTAGATCTAGGGAGACTATTAGTCGATACTTCAATTCAATGTTAAATGGAGTGCTATAGCCACACAATATTTTACTAAGGGCTCTAGATCCTGTATTAGAGAATTGCACATATGAAAGATGAAAATTGTTCCAAAGTACCCTGTCAATTACTTATATTTTATTACAGCTATTAATTATTTAATGCTAATTAAAATTTTCATTTGTTTTATGTATTTAGAATTGCTTAAGGGCATTGGATGGAACTTGTAATAGAGTCTGTGTGCCAGAAAATGATAAGCGAAGATATCAAACAAGAAAGGGTAAGATTGCTACAATTATTTTAGCGGTATGTTCATAAGATATAAAATTCATCTTCACAATGCGCATATGGGAATGCTCTACCTTTGACTCAAGAATACTTGAACATGCATTAAATTAATTGACTAGTTTAAAATTAGGTATATTTATTCCAAAAATTAATTTGATCAAATTATAAATTCAAAACAAAATTATACTAATTCTTATATCAAATAATAGGTTACTACCTCCTCACAATAAAGAAGAATTCTTTAACATGAAATACTCATCAACAAGAAATGTAATTGCATTGTGTTTTGGATTGCTCAAAATGCGATTGGCCATTCTTTGAAGTCCTTTATCTTATCCAATAAAAACTCAATGTACTATTACTGCACATAATTATTATATAAACTGATTAGGAGAGAAATGTCAGTGGATCCAATGAAGCATGAATTAGTTGACATATCTAATAATGAGGTAGAAGATATTAATAGTATAACTAGCCTTGAAGCATTAGACTAGTGGACAAGCTAGAGGAATGATTTAGTTATTGCTATGTACAGTAATTGGCTTGGAAATTAGGACTCTTCTAAGGCTGTACTTTTTGTTATTATGTAGGTTGTTAGAAGAGTATCAAAGGCTACACTTTTGTTAGTATAAAGATGTCATTAGAAAAGTACCCAAGGTTGTACTTTTGTTAATTTATAGATGTCATTAGGAAAGCGTCTAAGACTTTACTTTTTTAAATATATAGATGTCATTAGAAAAATATCTAAGGCTATCACATTTTGTTTATATTTAGATGTTATTAAGAACTCATTGAGGGGTATGAGAATTTAGCTTCGTGTTATATATCAATTATTTGTTTAAAAAATTATTATAATATCTATTTTGTAGGAATGGAGAGTGGATGTTCAAGCCATGTTGCTAGAAATAAGATAAGGTCAAGACAAGCATGGACAAAAGATGAAGAAGAAACAATATTAAACATTTAGATGCAATGGTCGAGCTAGAGTTACAAATATATTGAAAATGAACTAGAAAGACTGTTACCAGGAAGCTTTTTTTGAAGGTGTACGCATATATTGACTTTAAAATAAGAATATGCAAAAAAAGATATGGGGTGATATTTGATATATTGAACACCAGCATTTTTGGATGGAAGGATGTGAGAAAATGTGTGGTGATTGATAGTGAAGAAGTATGAAAATCATTTGTAGGGGTTAGTATTTTGAAGTTATAATAAAGTATGGAAATCATTTGTAGAGGTTAGTATTTTGAAGTTATAATAAAGAAAATGATTTTATTTTTATGTCATGATTTAGAAACATACTCTTTGATTTGTTTATTATGAGTATACTAGAATTTATTTTTAACTATAAGAAATTGATTTTCTTTTTATCTCATGATTTATAAACATAGTCCTTAATTTGTTTATTATGAATATAATAGAATTTATTTAACTATCTTTTTTTTTAAATATTGTAGTTCCATAAGATTGATGAGAATGAGGACAAAACTATCACAAGCACATGGCATGAGGCATATTCAGATTCTATTCAAGTTCCCGTCAAACCCGTCATAAGAGTTCAAGCAAAGAAATTCAAAGAAGCACTCAATGGGTTGATTAAAGGAACCTAGGCTCAATGGAGGCTCATTGAAGGAATCACACATGGTATTCAGACCACTAAATGCATGATTCAGGCTCTTGAAGTTTCCAAATAATCACTTTCATGAAATCAAGAAGCTGGCTTGCACATTATGGTGGGAAAATATATTATTGTCCTTTCATAGACTTTCCCGTTTGGAAAATATACTACTTTTCTTTTTGGATACTTTCCCATTTCTTGAGGAGGCTAGTGGAAAAACAAATTAGTTATTGTTATTTTAATTGCCTAGTTTTTATTTTAATTGATATAAGGCATTTAAGCCGATTAGGATTTTGATTTGATTTAGATTCTTTCCTATTTACTTTATATTAGGATTTTGATTTAATTTAGATTCTTTCCTATTTGCTTTAGATTATAATTTAGATTTGATTTAGATTCTTTCCTTCTTTACTTCAGATTCAACTTTCCATTTGATTTTTCTTTTTTATTTATTTTCAAAAAAATTTGTAACCAACCCTATATAATGTACTCGCATATAATAAATAGAGACAGATCTATTTTGATGCAATTGGTAAGAGAGTAAATTCTCTATAATTCTTAAACTAACTCTTTGAACTTATCAGATTTTCATGGCGTTCAAACTCTTAACTGATCAATTAGATCATCCATAGCTAATTGCGGCATCCTCACATACCAAGATTCGTGCTTTCATTAAGCATCAGGTTGCAGTTCCATTCAATTCCAGGTTTAGAGTCGATATTGGAGACTAAATTGATTAGGGTCGCGTCAGTTCTTGAAGTGGTTTATATCATTTGGCATCAGAGCGAGGTTCTGGCCAAGTTTTGCTTATCTGTATTTAGTTTTCGATCCCTGTTAATCGTAAGTCTTAATTTCCTGATGTGATCTAGAGTGCTCAGAGCATTAAAGATCCATTGCTTGTTCTAGAAGGGCTAATTATGAGAGCATGAGCTGAGAAAATCGAGAAAGCAATGTAAGGATTTGTTCAAGCTACTTTGGACGAATTCAATTTAAATTTAATTTGTAAGAGACCAATATTCAAGATGGACTTGAAAGGAGAGGAACGAGCCTTAGTATACTTAATTGTGGGCTAGAAAATGGCTGGAAAAACAATTCTAAAGTTGAAGCTGCATTCCTTACATCGAGAGCTTTGAAACAGTATATTGTGGGCCCACATCTGACATCATATGCCCAAGTTATGATGTTGGCCTTCTTGGGTTCTTATCAATCTAGTTGTGGGTTTTTTCTAGCTAGATCTAGAGAGGTTCTCATCAGTTGGTATTAGAGCTTAAGCACCAAGGTCAGATTCATCTCTATCTTTATTTTTTTTATTCGTGTTTGAGATTTTTCATTCTTGTTCTAGTATTCTAAAAAAAAAAATCGTGAACAATGCCACATGAATAGTATTTTTAGGGTATCTTTTTATCAATTTTGCATCCTTGTGGTTTATTCTCCTTAAATCCGCAAATTTTACCTATTCCTTTCCCTAAATTCATTCAAATTTCAATTATTTATGGTTTACAATAATAATAATAATAATAATAATAATAATAATAATAATAATAATAATAATCATCATCATCATCATAGTTGGTGATCTCCTTTGTTTCTTTGTTTTGTTATTCTTGTTTCCTATTTTCTTGTTCCTTTGTTTCTTGTTTTTTTTCCATTCTTTTTTCTTGGGCTATGATTGTTAGAGTGATTATACTTTGGTGCTATCCCTTGATCAAGTCGCCAATTCCTAAAGAACTTGACTGAGAAAATATAAGAGTGGCAAAAGACAAAAGTGTATGAGCACAACTTCATGTAAAAGCCTATTTGAGTGTAAACACGAGTGGAGTGACATCTCGAGTGTAAACACATGAGGCTTGTGAGGTTCATTACTTTTTTTTAAAATTTTTTGCTAACATGTTTTTGTAGTTTGCATCAAATAACTAATATGGATGATAAAACTGAGGTGCCATGTAACATATGTGAAGATGAATAAAAATGAGGTGGTTAAGAAGTAATAAAAATAAAAGAATAGAATAAGCTAGAAACAAGGAACATATACACACACGTGTGAGACTAACAGAAGCTATCAATTGACCCGGAAAACCCGACCCGACCCGACCCGCGAAATTGACCCGGCCATAACTTCCATTTCCGGCCACTGTTTTGGCCGAGCTTGGTACCAATATGAAGCTTGCAAACCAACTGAAAACCAACTAGAAAACCCGAGACTGTTTCACTTTGTTCCGCCAGGATTTTTGCCGGTTTTGGGTGACACCACTGGTTGGATTTTGTTCCCCACGACTCCCTTTTCCATTTTGATCATCCATAGCCACCGGGAGTCACTGTTTTGCCACCGGTCAATTGTTCAAATTCACGGCTGTCGAGCTAGATTTTTGCTCGTTACCGCGCGTTGGAGCTCACCGCCAGCACCATTGAACTTAGCTTGGCAAAAAGTGTCTAACCCGTGCTTCCCGGCTAGCGTTGACCAAATTTCGGTGACCGTTGACCGGCAAGGGCATTTCAGTAATTTCACACTATGAGGGCAATTTTGTAATTTTTGAGCCTGTGGATATTTTAGTAATTCGTAGAATTGAGGATTGGGTGTAATTATGATTCTGAGGGTAATTCGGTGATTTATGATTTCAGAGTATTTTAATGATTTACGGACTCGAGGGTATTTTAGTAGTTTTATCGACACGGGAGTTGTAAATTATGGATAGATGTTCGTTTCGAGTTTATTCCATAAATTTAGTCCTAATTCCGATTTACGAAAAATAATTATGTCATTTTCTTGATTTAGGAGGATCCGCGAGCAAGAACTGGTCCGCGGATGTGGACGATAACTGAGCGTGAACACCGTCAGTGTGAGTGGAATATATAAAATCTATTTTCATAGTTAATTATGATAGTAAAACATGTTTGCGAAATAAGTGTTTTAAATGTTCTGATTTAATGATTTCTCGAAATGGATTTTATTCACGCATTAATCTTATATTAAAATGTTTGGTTAATGATTTTGTGTATCGACTTTGAATAAAGTATGATAGTATTTTAAAGATAAGGAAAGTCGATTCAAATGTGGTATGATTTAAAAATATGGTTAAGAGGTATGTGAATATAAGTATAATGATTGTTTTTGAAATCATTAGACAATACCCATCCCCTCCAGATACAGTGATACAGATGATATGAGATGAGAGGCCTTTGGGGCCCGTCTGAATACACACAGAGGCTTTGGGCCGTGTGTTTGGGCGTTTCTGCCTTTTGGGGGCATATGCATGTGGTATGATGATTACAAAGATACAAATATGAGATACAGACAGATATTGAGATGCAGATGATACATATGAGATACAGGCCTTTGGGGCCCGTCTGAGTACACACAGAGGTTTTGGGCCGTGTGCTTACGCGCGTTTGTCCTTTGGGGACTAGATTATGCATGCACAGATATGATGAGATATGGGATGGTATTTCCCTGTCTATCCGTGTAGCTCCGGGGCATGACGGTACCCAGATAGTACGTTATTGCCTGTCTGTTGAGGTCCGGATATGATGAGATTATTCCCTTGGGTACTTGTTTGGTGATGATTTTCAGATTTGTGTATTCTATATGATATTGTGATTTGATTTTCATGCTTAATAATCTGGTTTAAATGTTAAATGATTTATTACTGGTTTCTCGCTTATGGTTTAATGAAATCGTGTTTCGAAATTATATGATTATTTCTTTTAAAGTAAGAATTAATTTTCAAAAACTACTATCCACTCACTGATCTCACTGAGTTTTAAACTCATCCCCTTTTTCTTATATTTTCCCCCCCTTACCAGGAGGTTGCAGGTACATCAGACCGACCCAGCGATTGCAAATATATTTTGAGTCTTGGTCATGTGATGGTGTTAGAAGATATAGATGTTTTTGTTAGGACATCTCAGTCATATTATTCTTTTGGGATTAAGAATAAACTGAGATATTAATATTAGTTATAATATTATCTTTGGAGATTCTAGAGATATAAAACTCAGCATTTTAGTTGAGGATGTTGATCACTGGAGTTTGTTGTATATTGAATTATATTGGGAGTGCTTGTCTTACATATTTGTAGATTGGGAGTGATATATTTATAAAGGAGACTCAGTTGAATTTTCAACAAAATCCTTACTAATTAGATTATTATCGAGTCCGTTTTGATGAGACTAGATTGACTCGCCTAGGGGGATTCGGGGCGGGTCGTTTCATGCCACCTTCCATGATAGACTTTACTTTAACTCTGAAAGCGATGCACCAGGCATTTGAAAAAACAAATATGAGGTTTGGAGAGATAAGAAGCCAGTTGAGGCACCATGGGGTTGCCATTGAGAGTATTTAAAAGGAGTAAACTAGTAGAGAGCATAATGGGACTAGACATCATGAAACAAGATATATCAGGAGAAATAATAGGCATGGATATGAGCCTGTGGATGAGTATAAGGCAAAGAGTGAGTTTTGGGAAGATGATGGTGATGATCGAGCATCCGAAGTAGACAGCGATAGAGTGAGATGTAGAAGAGTAGGCAAGAGGGGGGGTACAAGAGAGATGATGAGGATAAAGATTTAGGTAAAATCAAAGTGACCATTCCTTTGTTCCAAGGAAAGAGTGGCCCGAGGTTTACTTAGAGTGGGAAAAAAAGATTGAGTTGATCTTAGATTGTCACAATTATTCAGAGGACAAAAAGGTAAAGCTAGCAGTTATTGAATTCATTGACTATGTTATTATTGTTGAGTGTTAGAAAATGCATATTTATAAAGGAGAAAATTGTCATTTTACATTTCATGTCTTACTAACAACCCTTACTTTTATGTATTTAAGCTTCTTGTAATTTAATTACGTATGTTTTATTTTAATTAAGTATTTTATGTATTTTAGGGGTATCATGGTCATTTCACAATAAACGAGAAATCAGATGGCAAAACGGACATCATTTTTGAACTCAGGACGGTCGAAAACCTTAGGANATGTCTTACTAACAACCCTTACTTTTATGTATTTAAGCTTCTTGTAATTTAATTATGTATGTTTTATTTTAATTAAGTATTTTATGTATTTTAGGGGTATCATGGTCATTTCACAATAAACGAGAAATCAGATGGCAAAACGGACATCATTTTTGAACTCAGGACGGTCGAAAACCTTAGGACGAGCATAAAAGGAAAAGTAGTACTGTTCACATATACGTACTATTCACATGTACGGGTACTGTCTACGTTACTGTTCACGGCACTGTTCACATAGACGGATCGATGACGTGGCATTGACCGATGATATGGCATTGACTGATGACGTGTCACGATCCTATTTGACTAAAATTCTTATGCACTATTGATCGATGACGTGGCATCATATCAGTGGATCAAAAATCTTATGTATGGTACATGCAACACACATGATTATTTTCAACCAAACCGCGTCACTGTTCACCCGGGTCAAACCGTGTTACTGTTCATCCACGTGGTCAAACCGTGTACTGTTCACGCGGACTGTTGACTGATGACGTGGC
>MKYO02025524.1:55393-97953 GCA_002013955.2 Citrus medica | reverse complement strand
TCTTATTTATTTTTATTTGTTTTGTTCCCATCTTTATTTTCATTTTATTTGTTTTGCATGCATGGTCGTAGGTCATTATTACCTAATCTTGAACCTATAGACCTTGAACTAGAAAAAACACTTCGCACACACAAACAAATTAAAAATATAATGGATTTACAAGCACCACAGGAGAGGCCATTTAAGGACTATTTTAGTCCCTTAGCTAATTTGAGCACATCATGTATAAGATACCCAAATGTAGCTGCTAGGAGTTTTGAATTAAAACCTAGTGTGTTAAATTGTCTCCCCACATTTTATGGCCTAGAAAATGAGGACCCATATAATCATCTGAATGATTTTCATATCATTTGTCAAAGTTTTAAATATGAAAATTTTTCAGACGATGATGTTAAACTCAGATTATTCCCATTTTCTTTAAAGGATAGAGCTCGTTCATGGTTAAATACTTTGCCTGCTAATAGTATTGCATCATGGGAACAAATGGTAACTAAATTTTTAAATAAATATTTCCCAACATATATATATATATATATATATATATATATATATAAACGTGCATATATTAAAAAAATCTAAATTAATTGATCATGGTTATTTAGCTTAAAAAAGAAAGTGATAGTCTCATCACTCTCAAAAGAGCATACTGAAAAAATAGTAAGGTCCTATTTAGTTTGGAGGCGTTGTAGTTTAAAAACTATAATTGTTGCGGAAAAAAATTATAACTATGAAATACAAATTAATAGTATGTAATAAATATAATTTTTAATAATAAGTTTAAAAATTAGTAAAAATATAATAGATTTTTCATCAATTTAACTTTTCAATTAAGTGTAAAATCAAGTGTTAAAAATATCATTTAAATGTAAAATCAAATTAATTTAACTTCTCAATTATAACAGCTAGTGTTTACCAAATACTTCAGTATTGTAATTATTAACCTACAGTTGTCCAACGTCAATCCCAAACGACGCTCTAATGTCACACAATCACCACTTTTTGGTCAACATATTTTTTAATCAAACATACACTTATAGGGCAGTAGTGTAGGTGTCATATTTCAAGGCACTACATTACGCCATGTGTCCACTCTTTTGAATAAAAAGAAACGATCTCGAGGGGAAAAAACAACTAAGAAAAAATTACCCAACAACTTATGAAAATGACAAGAGGAGGAATTAAACTCATGCTAATTCCAAAATCTATGATCTAAGGAAACCACGCCCATAGTCATAAGAATAAAGAAATATGTATGTACAGAATAAATATATTTATTTTCCTACAATCAAATTCACATCCATGTGTATGAAAATGATCAGTGACATGTTCATTCTTAGAGAGAGAATTAATTTTCTCTTTCTTTTCCTTTCTTTAGCGTGCCATATTAAAGACCTTTTTCATATACTCACCCCATCAGACTAAAGGCGAACTGATTGTTATAAGTTCTCCAAAAGTTATAAATACATGTGAAGTTAAAATCTAACCCCTTCAACCATGAACCATGATAGGTTAAGAGAATTATATATGTCCTAATAAGACATTTAAAGACTATAATATATTTTATGTACGCAAGAATGCAAATTATAATGGGAATTGTGCTAAGCAATCAGCCTAATCTCTCAAGCACAAGACAAAATGGGTTGTGCACATGGGCAAAGATTACCGTATGAGAATTATTAAAAGGATCATCATCGGCAATGCACATGAATATAAAAAGAATAAGAGGACAACGAGAAACACTTCAGACTTGAAGCATCTTTCATATTGAGTTAAGCCAGCTAAATTAAGGATGGCAATGGAATGGAGTGTGGACGAGGACGCTTATCATATTTCCCACCCTATTAAAAATTTTGTCTCCATTCTCCACCTTATTCGCTAATAAATTTAGTGGGTTAAGGATAAAAAATCCCAATGTAGGAAATAATTTCGTCATCCCCGCCCCACCATCAGCAATGCACTTGAATATAAAAAGAATAAAAGGACAACAAGAAACGCTTCAGACTTGAAGGATCTTTCACATTGAGTTAAGCCAGCTAGATTAGGGATGACAATGGGATAGGGTGTGGGTGGGGAGGCATACCCTATTTTCCATCCCATTAAAAATTTCACCTCTATTCCCACCTTAGCCCCCAATAAATTTAGTGGGTTGGGGATGGAGAATCCCCATGTGGGAAATAATTATCTCATCCCCACCCCATTTCCCATTTACTTATTTTGTAATAGGTATGGATAAATAATTTCAGTAAATTAAAATTTAAATATTTAAATAAAATTATTACCACATTATATAATATTTAAAAAATCTCTAAAAAGTTAAAATAATATCTTGAAATAATATCAAAACTAAAAAATATTTTAAAAAAGCAGTACCTTGAGAGAAAAAGAAAAGTAACAATGTTTTAGGATTGTATAGGAATTATAATGTAAGATTTTCTTTTATTTATAACCTATTTATATTAGGTAAAAATTTTAAAAAAAATTTATTAACCAACATTGCAATTAATAAAACAAAAATTATTGAACAAAGAATTAGAAAAGTACTCACATATAATGGGGATGGGTTGGGTACTACAAAACCAAACCCCATCCTGCTAAAAATTTGAAGATTATTTTTTCTCCATTCCCCACCCATTCCTCAATAATTATTCAAAATTTACCATATTTGAGGTGGGGCTTCATGAGCCTCCAAATCTGTGGACGATTTCCTCATCTCTAAGCTAGATGTTTATTTATTTATGAGCTAAACAGTTTTTTTTTTTTTAAGTATATGATGTATTTTGTTTACATGGGATATCAACTAAAAAAGCATATGTATTATTCAATTTATAATTAATTAATACCTATCCCAAGACGACACATCATCTCCTCATACTAGCACCTAATGCTCGAGTATATCATTTATATTGTCTCCTCTTGCAGTTCTAACAACATAGACCACATTTCAGCTTACCCATTTCCTAAGCCTCAGCAAACACATTGACCTCATCATTCAGACAAAAGCTTTAACTTCAATATAAAGGTTTTTTGAAAGAATGGTAAAAGTCATTATCCAACTCATGGACAACTTCGAATTCCAAGCTTCATTAATCATTCCAACATTCGTTATCATGAAGCAATTGACAGTGGTTACACAGCAAAAGAAAATCCCAGAGTCAAATGTTTGATCACATACTGATTCTACCCTCCCAATCGATCTCCTTCAATTGGCTTTTTCCACTTCATCTTATGAACACTAGGTTCAATTGTCAGATTTTATTGCAATTTGACAAGCTAGATAATTCTTGATAGCCTGTTACAAATGTCTAAATGACTAAAATTATCGATGCAAGAAACGAGACGTTGAATGAAAGACACCTAAATAATTAATCCCTTTTTCAAAAACCCACCAAATAATTGAAATGCATTTCAATATTGAAATACAAAGTAAGGCTAACCTTGAGGAACTAAACCCCAGCAATGACATTCCAAGGGCAAGCTTGATTTTAACCGTGCCGAAGCAATTGCACTATGCAGTGGCAGCATCGATTCCAAACTACTCAGCTCCACAGGTAACCTAATCAGCATGTTTGAATTATTTATAAAATTTAAGCAAAAAGGTTTCTAAATAGAGTTCTTTTAATTTCTTAAAATAAGGGAAAATAAAGAAATGTGTTCTTGAAGTTAGTTACCGTGAGATGCGAAAAATGGGTTTTGTAGAGGCAGAGGCCTGAGTTTGGAAGGTGTGCGTCAGCGGAGAGAGTGAGCTTCTTTTCAGTGTGGGCCACAGAGACTGCAATCGGGAAGATAATCTCGATACCATCTTTGAAGATGCCACTGCGTTGGATTCAAAATTGCAGACCTTTGTTTTCCTTCTCACCTTTTTCTTCTTTGCTTTAGCCGAAAATGCCAGGGTGTTGTGACGCCCAGGGGTGGAAATGGAAATTCATAATTTTGCAAATAATATACTAACACATTCTTTCTTAACCGTTACGACGGAAATACGTATTTTCTGTTTTCCAATTAGAGATGGCACAACGTGAGCTTGGGTCGAGTTTTTCGGTTGAGTCATGATTTTCACCTTTTTTTTTATAATTATACATTTAAAATAAATTAATAATCAACAAATTATTATAATAACAATGAATTAAAAAATATTTTAAAAATAAAAGATTAGAGATTTAATTTATTAATACTAAATTTTTTGATTTAAATACCCTCTTAATTAATTAATGGTTAAGAGAGACTTTAGTATTATAATTTTAAAATTTTCAATCATTATTGATTTATGAATTAAAAATTTAATTTTTATTATTTTTCTATTATGTTTTTAAATTTTAACTTATTATTTTAATTTATAAATTTATTTTTTTAAAATAGAGTGCCGAGTGTAGCCCTAACATTTTTTTCTTAAGTTCTTGTCTATACACTCATGTGGAGGGCAGGCCAAAAGCGTGCAGGCCTGAGCCAGCCAGACTTTTTTGTCCACTTATTTCTATAAAAAAATCCAACGATAAATATTGAATGTTAAATTTATATACTATTTAATTTCTTTGTATCAATAACTTAAATTTTATGTCAAAATTTAAAATAAAAATTAAGTTAAAATAACTAGCTATTTTACAAACTATTAATTTGTTTGTACGCAATACCTCCATTACAATAAAGAATAGTAATGTTTTACCCTTAATTTTTCTCACCAACCCCATATTTTAGTTAATCTCATTTATTTTCATAATTACCCTTGTTTAAAAAATTAAAAAATTACAAAATTACAAAATTAAAAAATTAAAAAATTACAAAATTAAAAAAATAAATAAAATTCTAAAAGCCCTAGCTACTTTCTACCACCATTGTCACCATCTCCAACCACCACATCTATGACCATTAGTTGCCGATTGATCCTACTAGTGAATTCTTTAACAGTCGCTGACCAAAACTCCCCATTTATTTGAATTGATTTTAGCGAGATTAATATAATATATCAAAATTAAATTAATATTAGAATAATTTGAGCGTAAAAATTAAGAAATTATAAATTAATTGGAATGGATGATAAAGAGAGATTGCTAGTTTTCTCCTAAAATCAATATAAATCGTTTATCCTTTTACTATTGTCTTAATAGCTAATAACCACCTACCAGCATACTTTTATAAAATCATCATCATTTTTAAATATACTTTTATTTATATTTATTATAAATAAAATAAATCATATCAACGGAAATTAAAATATAAAAAATTAAGTACTAAAAATTAGAAAAATATATTTTGGTGAGAATGAAAAATTAATAATAAAATATTTTACTTATACTTTTTGTTATTTTTAACATTTTTATAGTAAATATATATTTAATATTACCACTTTATAACGAATAATTCGTCAAATAGACCAATATATGAATTCATAGTTATAACTTATATTATCCATATCCATATCTAAGGAAAATATATGCACAGGGATGGATTGGGCTTAACCACGCCGTATCTTCAAGGTAGGCCTATGACTTTAAAAGGTCTGTTGAAAGTTAGATTTTCTTAAGGTGAGAGACTTTAGAATTTTTTTTTTTTTAAAACATTAGTGTTGGATTGAAGACACACATTATAGCCAACAACTCCAAAGGAGATGTTCTATTTGGTATTTTGGTTGGGTAAATTATAATATTAAAGTATTTTGTAAATATTTACTGTTGTAATATAAAAATTAAGTTGATTTTATCTTATATTTATATGATGAAAATTTTATAAGTTATTTATGATTTTTATTATATTATTATTTAAAAAATCATATTTACCACATCCTATGCACAATGTCTTAGTTGGATTGTTAATTATGCTATTTAAAGGTGATTAAATGATACTATCAAACTAGGGGTAAGCAAATTCAGATATGGATCGGATTTAGGTCAATTCAATCGGATTTTAGATTGGTAAAAAACTCATGTGAACACAATTCAACTCAAATTCGATCTAAATATGTTCGGATCGGATGAATAATTCTGATTAATTTGGATTCGGTTGTATGCGAATAAACAAGATGAATTCATTTTACTTTCAAGTTACAATACAAAACTGAAACCACAAAAAAAAAAATTTACAGTAAGCCAGCAAATAGAAAAAAGAATGGCAGAAAAATGAAAGTGTTCATTTTAACATCAATTGTTTTATTGAGATCTCCGGCAACAATTGCATCCTAAAAGCAAGAAAGCTAAATCAAACAATCAACTTTACAATCATAAAAAAATAAGGAGAATGACATGGAGGCAAAATAAAAAACAAATTCACAAGCAATTCAAAAGACCAAAACCTTTACAAGTTTTTCAAATCAAAGGTACCTATTCTTATAACCTCTGCACCTCACAAGCTTTGATGGATCCAACTCTATTAGAAACCCTTGCAATAAACAAATAAATGTAGCAGCTGGGTTTGAGACTTCAACTTTTGCTTGCGGCTTCAGCTAGTATCATAGCAGCGAGCAGCTCATGGGCTCAGCAGCTATTGGTTGGGATGTCATCGGCATGCAGGGCATTGACAACTTGGGACTTGACAGCTAGCTGTCGTTTTCTAATAGAGATCGGCTAGGTTCATGCGGCAGCAAGTGCTTCTTCAGATCTTTCTATTTTTGATTTAGGATTTTAGGGTGTGTTTGGAAAATGGAATTATGAGGTATTAAAATATTGTTCACATATGCTTAATATCAATACCATATTTGAAAAGAATTTGCAAGGGATTAAGGGGGTATGCTAATGCGGCAATTAGCACATTAGCTAAACTCGAATGTGAGTCGGGTTTAGCTAATGCCGCATTAGCGTTTTGCTTTTGCTTTTGCTTTTTTTTTTTCTTTTACTTTTTTTATTAATAATAAATAAATATAACTTTTTAATATAATATAATATAATATTTATTTTTATTTTTATTTTCTTTTATTTTTACATCATAATTATTTATATAAATGAATAAATTTATAATTCATTATTCACATTTTTATTTTTATTTTATTAAAAATATAACTAAATAATGTATTATTGAATTATATAATCATTTATATATATAATTGATTATTATCTAACAATTTAATATAACAAAATAATAAATATTTATATATGAATAAATTTAAATAAAATTAATACCAATAAAAATAATATAAAATATCATTACGTTATGATATTATATAGAAATTATTTCATTAAATTATTTACTTCGATCTTTATTTCACATGTTATTTAGAAAATACTAAAAAAATAAATGTTATGCTGCCAGGAATATAAGAATATAAGCTTCAATCTTTATGAAAATTGTGATATTTTTTAACATTTATACTAAAAAATAATGTTAAATTTCTAAAATTTTAAACTTATATATTTAGTATTTTTGTAGGTACTAATAAATATTATTTTCTAAATATATAATTTAAGTTAATCACAAAAAAATACAATACAGTGTAGTACCAAATGTTATATAAGATTATTATAATACAATATTAATATAATATAATATAATACAATATAATGTGTAAAACATATCTTTAACGAATTAGGGTTGTTTTTAATTTTATTTCTTATTTATAATTCTTATCCGCTCGAATTTAGTTCTAAATCTGAATTTGATCCAAATGAGATCATATCAGTTTAGATTGGATTGATTCCGAATTCAATTCTATGCTCAACCCTAGATCAAGCATTATGCAAAATGATTAACCTCAATTATCACTGAAAACTATTGACCGTATTTATCAACAGTTATGACATTATTTTAACATTTTGCATTTTATAATTGGACAAAATATTACTAATAAAAAAATAGTGTAAAGAAATGATGAGGGTGCTACAGTGACCGAGTGAAGTTCAAACATGTTGAATCCAAAAGATGGCAGCAATGCTTTCTCTGAGTGTCTCCACAAGAAACATGAGAGCAATGAGAATTAAATTAAATGCTACGAATTTGCGTCAAACAATTCATGAGATCGGGAAAATATAGTCTCTTTCATTTCAATGTCAAAAATTTCTGAAGAATATACGGATCTTATCACTTCTCATTTTTTAATTAAAAAAAAAAAAGAAAGACCACAGTCCCAACTTTTTAACAAAATTAACTAATTATTACATCACTTTTGGACGCATTTGCCGTCGCCCTTTTTCTGGACACCTCGCCCGCCCACAATTTTAAATCCAATTATTAAAAGCCTACGATTTACACACCAAAGACATGGCACAAGTCTTTTAATCAATTTGAGGGAAAATGCTATCGAACAAAATAAAACACGAACAAGGCTCTCAGTCTTTTTATCAAAACAATACTAGATTTTCCAAAATAAGGTTGACTGGGTAAATATGAAGTAAGTGTGCCATAATTTTGTACCGGAAATTTATGAATTATTTGATAATTTTCAGTTCTAATACAAGCCTAACTTTTCTATGTGAAAAAAATCCCTCAGCAAAACATCTAGTATTGATAACCCATAAAAAAAAAAACAAATGGTTGCAGAAACAAAATAAATTAAGTAAGGAGGATTGAGCAAGAAAATAGATGATGGGCTTGAAAGGAGAATCATGGGGGAAAATTTTAGGTGCAACTGTGGCACCGTGTCACAGTTGCATCTAGCCGTTGGATGTCAGTGGACTCCACCAATCTAATTACATTCAATAGTTAGATGCAACTGTGACACGGTGCTACAATTGTACCGTAACCTGATCCGAATCACGGTGATAATTTAGATGTGTTTTGCATTATAAGCAAATTGAGACCGTAACTATTTTAAAAAATTAAAAAATGAGAAGGGAGTAGACCCGTAAATTTTCGAAAATATTTCTCCCCTTGTTAATAATATGTTCCGTCAATGGCTAAGCCCTTCATAATTGCAAAAAATTTCAATATAGGAAGAAAATTGACTGCCAAGTGGTCAAAGCAAGACAACCCAATTAGAAACGATAACCTTCCGAAATCTAAGTTCTATGTGAAAATTTCAAAATTTTAAGTTGCCTCGGGCATCTACCAAGTGTTTTGTCTATTGATTTATTTAGTTTAGTTTAGTTACTTGAACCTGAACTTTGTGAAATTTGAGAATCATAAATAAATAAAAAGGTGAAAATTGCAAAATAATAATAATAATAGAAAGCTCCATGTGACGAACGCGGGGAATCTTATACCATGGAACACACAACACATGGAGGAGGCACAGCCAAATTCAAATGCAAATCTTTATTTACATAAACCTTAAATCACATGCTTAATTTCACTTTGCCCCTATTTTTAAGTAGTCACCCTCCTTTGACTGGGTTTGATTTGCACATTTTAAAATCATATTTTTTTTGAAAGTTTGATCAGCAACGTGCGCATTATTATTTCTATTAAACAAAATTCCTAATATAACTTAAATGCGAGTTATGCTAAGTTATATTTATAATAATTTGCAATCCAGATAAATTAGGAGTTGGCTCCACCAACTAAACCTCATATATTACTTATATTTAAACTAATATAGCTGGTTTTGGTTTTAGGGTGCGTTTGACACATTGTATTGTGTTATATTTTATTGTATTATTTTAATACATATGTATTGTATTATATTATATTGCATTAGCATTACACTATAATAATATTGTACAACATTTGATGCTACATTGTACTGTATTAATTTTTTGTGATTAACTTAAATTATATATTTAAAAAATAATATTTATTAGTACCTAGAAAAATACTAAATATAGAAGGCTTAAATTTTAGAAATTGAACATATTTTTTTAGTGAAAATGTTAAAAAGTATCACAATTTTTTTTTGTAAAGATCGAAGTTTATAACCTCATATTTTCGACAGCATAACATTTATTTTTCAATATTTTCTAAATATATAACATGTGAAATAAATCGAAGTTAATAATTTAATCAAATAATCTCTAAATAATATCATAACGTAATGATATTTTATGTTATTATTTTTATTAGTATTAATTTTAAATTACTATTATTTAAATCATATATAAATATTTATTGTTAGTTATATTAAATTATTAAATATTAATTAGTTATATATATATTAATTATTATATAATTAAATAATACATTATTTAGTTATATTTTTAATATAATAAAAATTAAAATATGAATAATAAATTATAAAATTATTAATTTATTTTAATAATTATTATCTAAAATAAAAAATTAATATTATATAATAATATATTAAATTAAAAAGTTATATTTATTTTTTATTATTAAAATAACAAAAGTAAAAAAAAAAACAAAAGCAAAACGTTAAGACGGCGACTGGCGCATTAAGCTAAACCCGATTGTTAGCACATCTCCTTTATTCCAATACAATTTCTTTCTAAATATGGTATTGATATTAAATTAATGTGAACAATATTATAATACACTAATCACATACTCCAAACACACCCTTAAGTCAATATAAATGAAATTTAACCAAAGCCCCCAAATTTTTCACAATTAGTTTCAGTCACTTCACCTAGCACACTTTTGTCAGTATATGCTAAAAACAAAATTCATGTAAGCTTAATTTTTCTTCTTTGATTAGGGTCTTTCTATGGTGCATCCATTGCACCGTGCAAATTGTAGCAAAATTTTATTATCTGTAACAATTTTTACGTTTATTGTCATTGCATTAGATTATAAGGAACAATTTTCTGTGATATGTTATTACTAATAGCAAAATAAAAAAAAAATATTATTATCAATATAATAACAAAAGGGCTACAACCATATGGTTTGACTGATGCACCATAGTCATTGGTCATATCCCAAAATCTAAAACAACAGAAATAATAATAATTTACATATGCCTAATGACCATTCTATGTATTTAGTATATTTATAAAAAAAAATCGAATTGGGTGAAAATTTATTGACCCCATCCAAATTCAAACCAATTAAAATAAAATAAAACTATTAAATTATGTTTTGAGAGGGGTGGAAAAGAAATTTTACTTTATCACCAAATTGTAATTTTGGTTTTATTTTATTTTATTTTTTATTTTTTGGAAGTCTATAGGTAAGTTACCTTAAAAGTACTTAGATGTCTCCGAGAAGAAAATATGATATTCAAATCAATTAAAATAAAATAAAACTGTTAAATTATGTTTTGAGAGGGGTGGAAAAAAAATTTGCTTTATCACCAAATTGTAATTTTGGTTTGATTTTATTTTATTTTATTTTTTAGAAGTCTTTAGGTAAGTTACCTTAAAAATACTTAGATGTCTCCGAAAAAAAAATGATATTCAAACCAATTAAAATAAAATAAAACTGTTAAGTTATGTTTTGAGAGGGGTGGAAAAGAAATTTTACTTTATCACCAAATTATAATTTTGATTTGATTTGATTTTATTTTTTAGAAGTCTTTAGGTAAGTTACCTTAAAAGTACTTAGACGTCTCCTAGAAGAAAATATGATACACCACGGAAAATGCGATGGCCAATAGGATGTTAGTGCCATGGTGGTAGGAGAGATTTAGACTTTTGATAAAATCTTCATTTACACCGTTCATATTTCTACCAATTGAAATTAGACCTTTTCATGCGGTTGTGTGTCACGTGCTTTCTCATGTGTGACGCACGCGACGTGTTTTCTGCTAGAGAGATTTACAAGATAATAATTTTTCCTTTTTAATTTAAAGTGCTGCGCTGTAAATGACTAAAAAAATCTGATACACACACATATCAAAAATTTGACCCGTACATCCCCATTGGTGTGCTCTTCATTATTTTATTATGGGTCCGCGGCATGTAAACTTTCATTGAGCCTCCTATATTCTATGTTATTTATAATTTATGTATAAGTATTATAAAATTTTTTATATTATAAAATTTCGTTTAATCTCATACACTCAATTTTATTTTATTGAAACTTTAAAGTATAAACTCGCTCCTTATAATTTTAAAATTTTAAAATAACCTTTATTTAATTAATAAATATTATTTTATTATAATCATAAATATAATTATATTCTTTAAATAGATTATTATTTTTATTATTAATAACAAGAATAAAAAATATTATAATTAATTAATCTATTAACAATAATTAATAATAATTTTTTATTAAAATAATAATAATAATTAACTATAATTATTATTAATAATTAATTCTTGAATAATAATAACAATAACAATAATTAAAATATAAAATAATAATTGTGATAAAAAATTAATTAATAATTTTATAGTAATGTTACAATTTAACTCATTATGATTTTCATTCTAAGACAAAATAAACAAATAAATGGTAATACAGCTCATTCTAATTACGATTTCTACAGTTTAAGTAAATAAATTATTCTGATTCTAATTCATTATTTTAATTCAAGCTATTCTGATTGTAATTCATTATATTTCCAACTAAATTTGATTCCTATTTAGTGAATGTACTATAAAATTCATAATACTTATGAATAAATTGTAAATAATATGGAGTGATCTAATTGAATAATTTATTTACTTGAACTGTAGGAATCGTAATTAAAATGAGCTTTATTACCATTTATGTATTTACTTTATCTTAGAATAAAAATCCAAATGAGTTAAATTATAACCAATTGCTATAAAATCATTCATTAATTTTTATCATAATTATTATTTTATATTTTAATTATTTTTATTGTTATTATTAGTCAAAAATTAATTATTAATAATAATTATCGTTAATTATTATTATTATTAACAATTTAACAAAAATTTATTATTAATTATTGTTAATAGATTAATTAATTATAACACTTTTTATTCTTGTTATTAATAATAACAATAATAATCTATTTAAAAAATATAATTATATTTATGATTATAATAGAATAATAGTTATAATTATAATTCATTTGATAATAATTAAGTTTTTTAATCAAAAGGAGGTTATTTTAGAAATTTAAAATTATAGGAAGTAAATTTGAACTCTAGAATTTTAATAAAATAAAATTAAGTATAAAGGACTTTATAAAATTTTATAATTCAAAAATTTTATAATATTTATAAATAAAATATATATAACATAAAATATGGGGGCTAATAAATATTTGCATGCTGGCCGTAAATTACATTGAATTGAATGTAACTTAGGCGAACCCTTTTATTGTTATTATTATTGTTTTTGAACACATCGGCAGGCACATAATCGTTTTTTTTTTTTTGGAGCATCATCATTGGTAGGTCAATTATTGTCTTTCCAGAAAAGGCCACCGGTCACTATTAATAACAATTACCTCACGTGAACCACCGTTGTATGTCCTCCATTTTTCTATTCGGATTTGATAGCAAAATCTCCGCTAAAAGAAATAATTGATAATAATAACAGTAAGCCATGGCAGCACTGCGAGTGACGATGGAGGTGGGAAACGACGGCGTTGCGATCATCACTTTGATTAATCCTCCCGTGAACGCCTTAGCTATTCCAAGTGAGCTATGATATTTCTTTTTCTAAATTTTAATATTATGATGTATTTTGATTTTGAATTCGTGAGTTTGATTGATTGATTGATTGATTTACTCTTGTTGTTGTTGGTCCAGTTGTTGCCGGATTGAAGGACAAGTTTGAGGAGGCCACGAGCCGAGACGACGTTAAGGCTATTGTTCTGACTGGTCTGTTCCTTTATTTTCTTTGAATATACAAATGGACTCTTTTTTTTTTTTTTTTCCTCTTCAATTTTTTAGTTATTTGATTGAAATTCACAGTAAAATAAGCATATGCTCCTGCAAACACAGTAACAGTTGATTGAAAAGTAAACATGTAGACAAAAGGAATTGCTCTGTGATTGTCGCCGGTCGGCCGTCGGACGGTGACTTTTGAATAATATTGTTCAAGTTTTTGAACTTTTTCTTTTCTAATTTTTCACTTTTTATTGGAACTGATGAAATGATAAAAGTGAGAAGCTTGATCTGGTTCTTACGGTTGTGATTTACTGCTGGAGAAAGGTCTCTGATAATGTGTTTGTTTCTCTTGGTCATTGAAGGCAATGGTGGAAGGTTTTCAGGTGGTTTCGACATAAATGTTTTTCAGAAGGTTCACGAGGCTGGTATGAGATTAGTCTTTTCTCTGGTAGTGGAGTATACGGTCATTTAGATTTTGTTATTTTGTATTTACAACTGTATCGTGTGGCCTGGCAGGGGATGTTTCGCTGATGCCCGATGTATCGGTTGAACTTCTTGTCAACTTAATTGAAGGTCTTTACCTTACTTTTGGTGTCTCTTACTTTGTCATTTAGTTTTTGATAGCTTATTATGAGAATTTTTTTTTTCCCCAAAAATACCTATAAGATGTTGTTGATCTTGTTCTTTTATGACCATAGATTGCAAGAAGCCCATTGTTGCAGCTGTGGAGGGGTTAGCCCTTGGAGGTGGCTTAGAATTGGCAATGGTTTGTGTCTTTTTGCTCATAGGCAGTGCCTCTTGATTTCATGTTCCTCAGAAAATTGATCATTATATTGTTTCACAACTGAATCATTCCTTATTACTCTTATGCAGGGATGCCATGCACGTATTGCTGCTCCAAAGACTCAACTTGGCTTGCCAGAGCTGACACTAGGGGTAATTCCAGGTTTTGGAGGTACAACTACATTTATATGTCTCTCATTCTTGTCATTCAGCTTGATTGGGATGCAGTATTGGGTTAATTCTTTTTTTTGGATATTTCCATCCTGTGTCAGGTTTTAAGCTTTTCTTTTCCCGGAGAATTGTTTACTTTTTGGTGTTCTACACTGTAGAGAAGATTTTTGTTTGTAGACCTCTGGTTCACTTTTTAATCCTTAGTCCCTTCTTGTATTCTATAAAAATTTCTCTGTTTCCTATAAAAGAGGGGGGAAAAACAACTACATTAGAATGCTCATGCAGACATGTACACTCTTATCCACCCCGTTCAGTTCAACTGATAAATGTTATATGCTTCACAAGTACCAACTGGATGTTTGACTGTGGTTGCTTTGTAGGCACACAACGTCTACCAAGGCTGGTGGGCCTCTCAAAGGCTATTGACATGGTGCTGGTAAGCCTCCTATATTTAATGTCAATATCATCATTTATCAATACAGCTGTACTTATCTTCCCCACTGTAATGTTTATCTGACTGAAGCCTCACTTCTAACTTGTAGCTTCTCCCATTCCCAATTTAGGTTGGGGGAGTTAGTAAGGGACGGGATATGTGGGGTTGGTTTTGTCGATTGAGTTGCAATGAATGATTAGAGGCTGAGATACAAGTATTTCGCAGTTTGTATATTATATGATTATGTCATTTGATTTGCTTTGCCTGTAATATGTAGAAAAAAAAATCTTATGGTGTTTGATTTTAGAGGAGATTGTACATTTCAAATGTTGGGATTGAGTTAAATTAACTCCCACTAGTATAATGAACACTATGAATATTTACATAGAACAACAAATGTTTGAAATTATTGGAAGTTCTGATTTGATCATTACTCTCTATCTGGGATTTTTCTTTTGAAACACTTTGCAATGAAGTTGTGCTAACTTTCTTATTACTACAATGCTCTGAAGTTATCTAAATCAATCACGTCTGAGGAGGGCTGGAAGCTGGGTCTAATTGATGCTGTTGTGACTTCTGAAGAGTTGCTGAAAGTATCTCGACTCTGGGCTTTAGACATTGCAGCAAGGCGCAAACCATGGATACGTTCCCTTCACAGGACAGACAAACTTGGTTCTCTTTCTGAAGCAAGAGAGGTGTTGAAACTTGCTAGACTACAAGCCAAGAAGACTGCCCCAAATATGCCTCAGCATCAAGCATGCCTTGATGTGATTGAGGAGGGTATCGTTCATGGCGGATATAGTGGCGTTTTGAAGGTATTCTTTGTTGTAGAACAGATTTAGGTTGTTAACATGCACATATTATATTCTTTCCAGGATTGAATCTTATGTTTTCTTCTAATGCTAGCAGTTTTAAGTTCTCTCTTGGGGTTGGGGGGTGAGAAGTTTGTTTGTTGCCAATATTGTTTTCATATGTAGTGTCTGCTTTTGTTGAGAGCTTCTGAGTTTGACCTGTATGCACCCATTAGCAGGCTTGGGTTTATATAAATGATTTCTAGGTTGTTTTAGAAAATACATTGACTACAATTTGTTCTGATATATGTGCCTATACTGAAAATGTTATTTCAGGAGGCCAAAGTTTTCAAGGAGTTAGTCATGTTAGACACTTCCAGAGGTCTTGTTCATGTCTTTTTCGCACAACGTGCAACATCAAAGGTAAAGTACAGATTCAAAGACCCTAAATATCATGGATGATAATTCTGAGTAGTCCAGGAGTTGTACTGGAATTTAATGGATGATAATTTCAGACAACAAAATCCTATCTGAAATTTGAGCTTCAACATTCCAGTAGTGGGCAAGATTGTTAGTCAGTTTATGGTTTTCATGGATTTTTGTATATCTCCTTATATAGTTTGAATTTACATGCTTAACACAAAGTTGATTTAGGATTATAAATTTGATGGATCTGTCTAGCTCAAATCAAACTCTGGTCTGTGTAAAAGTTTGAGGCATGATGCTTGCTTGTTATCCGATTGGACTCACGTTCTTGACACTTCATACCTTTTGTCATTCTTAGTTTGTTTGCAAGGAAAGCATTAGAAGAGTATTGTAGGAGTCAGGGTTCTTTCTTTGGAGGTCGTGAATTGCTATATTGCGTTTTTCATTTTCATTTTATGCTATCTCTAGAACAATCTTTGCCATTGTTTGTTTTAATTTAATATAATTGAATCTTTCTTTCTGTTAGTCGACAAGGTTTTGCTGCATTTAAGCTAAAATTTTCTTTTAGCAAAATTTTAGTAGCTTTTCAATGCCCTTTCACTGATCATTTTCAATTTATATTGCATACCTTGGAAACTAATTTATCAACATAGATTTCTAGTTTTGTGAGGAAAGAAGTTTGCTCAGGTAGGATTGACTTATATATGTGTGTGCGCGCACATGTGTGTATATTTATATATTTATACACAATTTAAAGAGTAATACACTTTAATCTCTGTAATAATATAGTAATTTTGAGCTTTACAGGTGCCTAATGTAACTGATATTGGTCTCAAACCAAGGGGTGTAAGAAAAGTTGCTGTGATTGGAGGCGGTCTGATGGGTTCTGGCATAGCAACTGCGCATATTCTGAACAATATTTATGTTGTTCTCAAGGAAGTTAATTCTGAATATCTTCTGAAAGGGATAAAAACAATAGAAGGTGGTTACGTCATTCAAAGCATTTTTTTTTTGAATTGCGTTCACTGGGTAGTTTGACATAGGATTTCTTTTTTAGTAACATTATGCCTTTACTTGAATCAATCATATTGGCTATGTATGGCTATTTTGGCTGTGGTCGTGAAGGGAGTTAACATATGCTATTATAATATGATTATGCAATTAAGAGCAATGAGAATAGGTATATTAGCTTGATGTACTAATTGTGTCAATTTTGTCTCTGTTATTAATAGTAAAGTATGTAAGTTTGTTAATTGTTCTACTAGCACAATCATTGTATGCCGAGTCAGTAGCCATCTTTTTCCTCACTTAAGGGTGGTTTAGGATAACTCATTTCCTTTTATATTTGTGACAGCAAATGTTCGAGGCTTGGTAACAAGAGGAAAATTGACACAGGATAAAGCAAACAATGCCCTCAAAATGCTTAAAGGAGTGCTGGACTACTCAGAATTTAAAGATGTTGACATGGTCATAGAGGTGTGATGTCTTAATATCCTTGTCGTCTTAGTGAAATTTGGAACTCTGTTTCCCACTCTTGATTGTTGCAGTTCCTGTATGCAAATTGGGATACATTAGTCTATCTTCATTCTGACATTATTTATGGCTGTTGTGCATACCCATATATATTCTTAACTTCTATTTAAGTCATTTAGGTTCGTCTGAATTTGAAAAATCTTATAAATGAATGATATGCATCAAATATATGCCTAGTTCCTCAAGTTAAAAAAGTCTAACATAGTTTTTTCTCTTTACAGGCAGTCATTGAAAGTGTTCCTCTGAAACAAAAAATATTCAGCGAATTAGAGAAAGCTTGCCCTCCTCACTGCATTTTGGCAACAAACACTTCTACTATTGACCTGAACATAGTTGGAGAAAAGACCAGCTCTCAGGATCGAATTATAGGGGCACATTTTTTCAGGTCATTTAAGTCATTTTCCTCTTTCTCCTTTCTCCGCCAATACTCTCTTTGTGACTGTCCTAAGGATTCTTGTAGTCTTTATACGTCTTTTAAGTCAATTAAAACCATAAACATGGAGCTAGAACCAGAAATTTTCATTTGAGATGGAGTGTTCCGAAAATCACATAGGACTTGACAGATCATTTTCTGGAAAACTGATTCCCAACACACTTCCCTCCCTACTCATCTTCTGTCCAAAAGATTAAAAGTCTATGGTTGATGCTTCATTGAAAGTTCTTCTGGTGTAGTTTAATGTTGAGCTCACCTGATGGAGGGATTTTCAAGTATGTATCAATTAGAATCTAATTAATGCAGAATTCCTTTTCCCTCAATGTGATTGCTTTCAAAGAATGCATATTGAACGTGATTTTTTTTAAAATTTTTTTATCGTTTGCTTTCTTTCCCATCCTTTTTGGTTCTTTGGAGACCGGTAAATAATATAACAAGACTCTCAAAAGTCAAAATGCTGATATTGAGCTGGGATAGTCAAATTAGATGTTATTATAAATTATTAAATTTATGGCTTACAGCTTCAGATGATGATTAGAGTAGTTTGTTATTCATTTAAGTTGAAAGATCCTCATCCTTTTTTTAAAGCTCGTAAGTGACGAGCTCTATCTTTGTTATTATTAGATTTGTTGATTACAAGTACACTATATTTTATACCAGTCTAAAATGGGAATGGCTTTTCTGTATGCTTTCTTTGACGTGGCTCTTCAATGAACAGTCCTGCTCATGTGATGCCACTTTTGGAGATTGTACGGACAGAGAGAACTTCTGCACAAGTAATTCTTGATCTCATGACAGTCGGGAAAATCATAAAGAAAGTTCCTGTTGTGGTGGGTAACTGCACTGGCTTTGCAGTCAATCGAGCGTTCTTCCCATATTCACAAAGTGCTCGCTTGCTGGTTAGTTTAGGTGTGGATGTGTTCAGAATTGACAGTGCAATCAGAAGTTTTGGCCTCCCCATCGGCCCTTTCCAGTAAATTTCTTCCCTTACCATTTCAATATTTTTTTAATTTGTACAGTGTATCTTCCATAGTTTTGTTTTTCCCACTTTGGGATTGTTTTGCCAAACAAAATAAATAGGGAGGGTGGGTGCTGGAGTTAACTGTATGGTCCAATGATAAATCGTGATTCTCCATGGATATACTTCAGGCTTCTGGACTTAGCAGGCTACGGCGTCGCTGCTGCAACTTCAAAAGAATTTGACAAGGCATTCCCTGACCGTTCATTCCAGTCTCCTTTGATTGATCTTTTGTTGAAAAGTGGACGAAATGGTAATAAAGGATTTTCCTTTCTCTTTGTATTTTCTTTATTCTGCCAATGATGTGTCCATTTGCATGGACATAGCCAGAAATTTAGTTCACTGGGGGCAACTTAACAATGATTTGAATATAAGTGATCACAACTTCAACTCATGGGACATTTCAATTAAGTTCATGGGGCAGGGACTTCAATAATGCATGCAATTTACAGGATTTTTTAATCAAGCAGGGGCAGCTGCCCTTGCCCAATGCTAGCTCCATCCTTGTCCATTTGTCATCTGAAATTGTTTGCATTTTTGTTGTTTTAGGTAAAGCCAATGGAAAAGGATTATATACATATGAAAAGGGAAGCAAGCCAAAACCAGATCCTTCTGTGTTACCAATTATTGAGGAATGTAGACGACTAAGCAATATTATGCCTGGGGGAAAGGTAGTCATCTCTGATACAAAAATTGACATGCTAGTGGCATCTAATAGCGCTGATTGCTCTATTTGATTTTATTAGCCCTCTCCTGCACCTTAAACTTTCCATACTGATGAAATAACAAGTAGTTTCAGTTGAATAACCGCTGATGTATTATTGTTTGTTTTAATCTGGCAGCCTATATCTGTCACTGAAAAAGAAATTGTGGAGATGATACTCTTTCCAGTGGTGAATGAATCATGTCGTGTTTTGGAAGAAGGAATAGTAGTTCGAGCCTCAGACCTTGACGTTGCATCAGTTCTTGGAATGAGTTTCCCATCTTACCGGTCAGCACCTTATCACTAGTTATCTTTGGTTCTAACCTGTGATCAATACAAGGACTTCTTATTTTTATTTTATTGCTCTAGAATTTGCAGAACTACCTGGTAGTTTGCATATAAGGTGTGGTTCTTACTTGTTGCATGCACAATAACCTAAATGTGTTTTGCAAGCACAATTCCTATCTTACTTTGTCCTTCCTCTTTGTGATGTGGAAGCAGATTAGATAATTTCTTTATTGTTTAGTCCTTCCTCTTTGTGATGTGGAAACAGATTGGATAATTTCTTTATTGTTTATAGACCTAGATGTAATTCTGGATGGTTCATCATTGTATTGTCCAGCATAGTAACATTTTCAAAACTGGTTTGGAGGTGGTGTGATATCAAGGCTGTGATTTCTCGTGCAACCTGCGATCTTCTTCTTTGACAATAAGTTATTACTTCTGGAATCTCACTGCATGTATTACTTCTTTGCAGTGGTGGCATCGTCTTTTGGGCCGACGCAGTTGGGGCAAACTATGTATATACAAGTCTAAAGAAATGGTCACAACTGTATGGTAACTTTTTCAAACCATCTAGGTTCTTGGAAGAAAGAGCTACAAAAGGCATTCCGTTGGTAAGAATCATATTCCATCGTTTTTCCAATATATTTTCATTTGTTGAAGTTTTTACTCAAATCTCATCCTGAATTGAGCTCGCTGAGTTGATCTGCAACTTCCATTCATATTCTTAACATTAACACACAATTGAAAATTGTTGGTCTCCAAAGGCATCAATTTATTTTGTCCGAGGAAATACAGCTTCAGCAGATAGCCATATTTGTTTCAAATGCGAGTAAATTCTTTTCTCTTGTGAAATAACAATATTCTTTTTATTGTTATGCAGAGTGCACCGGTGTCATCTTCTTCAACATCAAGGGCGGCGCGCCTCTAGGCAATAATTATATATTATATATGCTTTGATTCAATAAAGTTGATGAAGATGCGCTTCCTAGTTAGACCAGGGAAAGTCGTGGAAGGAATAAAAATAAGTGAAATGCATTGCATTCTTTCTGTCATCAAATCGAGATGTCTTTTATTCACCCGGAGTGCTTAGGATACGATTTGGTGTCAGATTGAATTGAATCAGATTAGGATTGAACTGGATTAGTATTTAGTATTGTCTAGTTCAGCATTGAATTGAATTGTAATACAGAACTACCTGGTAGTTTGCATATAAGGTGTGGTTCTTACTTGTTGCATGCACAATAACCTAAATGTGTTTTGCAAGCACAATTCCTATCTTACTTTGTCCTTCCTCTTTGTGATGTGGAAGCAGATTAGATAATTTCTTTATTGTTTAGTCCTTCCTCTTTGTGATGTGGAAACAGATTGGATAATTTCTTTATTGTTTATAGACCTAGATGTAATTCTGGATGGTTCATCATTGTATTGTCCAGCATAGTAACATTTTCAAAACTGGTTTGGAGGTGGTGTGATATCAAGGCTGTGATTTCTCGTGCAACCTGCGATCTTCTTCTTTGACAATAAGTTATTACTTCTGGAATCTCACTGCATGTATTACTTCTTTGCAGTGGTGGCATCGTCTTTTGGGCCGACGCAGTTGGGGCAAACTATGTATATACAAGTCTAAAGAAATGGTCACAACTGTATGGTAACTTTTTCAAACCATCTAGGTTCTTGGAAGAAAGAGCTACAAAAGGCATTCCGTTGGTAAGAATCATATTCCATCGTTTTTCCAATATATTTTCATTTGTTGAAGTTTTTACTCAAATCTCATCCTGAATTGAGCTCGCTGAGTTGATCTGCAACTTCCATTCATATTCTTAACATTAACACACAATTGAAAATTGTTGGTCTCCAAAGGCATCAATTTATTTTGTCCGAGGAAATACAGCTTCAGCAGATAGCCATATTTGTTTCAAATGCGAGTAAATTCTTTTCTCTTGTGAAATAACAATATTCTTTTTATTGTTATGCAGAGTGCACCGGTGTCATCTTCTTCAACATCAAGGGCGGCGCGCCTCTAGGCAATAATTATATATTATATATGCTTTGATTCAATAAAGTTGATGAAGATGCGCTTCCTAGTTAGACCAGGGAAAGTCGTGGAAGGAATAAAAATAAGTGAAATGCATTGCATTCTTTCTGTCATCAAATCGAGATGTCTTTTATTCACCCGGAGTGCTTAGGATACGATTTGGTGTCAGATTGAATTGAATCAGATTAGGATTGAACTGGATTAGTATTTAGTATTGTCTAGTTCAGCATTGAATTGAATTGTAATAATAACTTTATAAATTCACCACTTGCAAATAAATTTTGTATGGCTATCTCTACTAAATAGTTTATGTTCTTGTAGCTGACAAGCCGGGCTCCACCAGCATTGGAAGTTAAAAATTAGCTATTTGCACTGCTGAATCGGTGGTCTGGATAGAGGAATGCCCATAAGTTGTAATTTCTTGTTTGTAATCAGTTGTTTTGCTATTAATGAATTACTTTTTCAAAAAAGTTATTTACATGAAAATTAAGCTATGGTGCTATGATACTAAATTAAATTAATTAGAAAGAGATCTGTTATCAAATTTGTCGTACAAGAAAGTAAAGATATTCCTCTTTTTTCTCCTTTGGCTTTTAGACTTGGAAATCTAAACTTATTACCATTTTTCAAGTACTTAATTTTACCATATTAAAAAATAACGGTTTACTAGTTAAAGAAGTTAGAATAAATAACTTTTGATTTTCTTCGACTTAAATTCGTATTCATTAGATCTATTCAATTCAATGGTAGATGAATGTTAATTTAAATGTTATCTTTGTTATTTTACTTTAAATCTCTGCAATTGCATCGATTAAAGCTGATAACAAAATTTTAACTAATAGAATAAAGTATATCTATAAAATTGCTCAGTTAAAATGATTGTAAGCTGAGCCAACTTAATAAGTTTTAATTTACCAAATTTTCTTTTTAATTTACTCTTTGATGAAAACTGCTAGTATGGACACATGAAATCTTGATTTTACTACAAACCCAGACTAGTTGTCTTCACCAAAAGCAAGCAGAAATGATGGAGGTTCGAGAATGAATTCACCCAGAGTCATTATCGTCATCGTCATCGTCATCGTCATCGTCTCGTATGTCTGTAATGATATATCCAAAGGAATACCAACGCTTTTGAGTCCTTATCCTATAGCACTAGCAGCATAAAGATATCATCGTCTTCACCAAAGTCAATCCAAGTTGATTGTGGGCTGGCTACAGAATTTACACATTATTTGCCTTTTTTCTTCGTAATGCAGTTACGTAAATCATCATCCCTCTTTCCGTACATGAATTCCAGAAATAACGAAGATAAAATATCATCAAGTCATAACCATGAAATACCAGAAGAAACAAAAGCATTCAATTTGATTGACAACATAAATATCAACCACAAGTATATTGACACGACACAACACATGAGTCAACCCTGCTAAAAAATGCATTACCTGCTAGTTGCATCTCGATACAAAGACATTTCATCCTCATATATGAAATCTGGATTATAATGTAAACTAAAACTATGCAATTACACGTCAATGGGAATAAGTTACATGTTCCCTGAGAAATTAAGCAGTGGCTCTTCTTTTTTATTTCCAAACCAAAAAAAAAAATTGTTTTAACAGATCAGGAAACTGCTGTCTCTAGCAATATCTATGGTGATAACTGGCACCTAGTAGTGTAATAATATACCTCGTGATATTCTAAGGCTCAACAATTTACAACAAATGGGCTTGAATGGTGGTTGAAGTGAAAATTGGAATTACAATATAGTAATAATGTAAGGGATAAATCAGATCAAGGTCAGTTCCAACAATGAGGCCCGACGCTATCCAGAGATTGCATCGAAGATGAGCAGGAATGATCAATGGTGTAGCATTACAGAAAAAGAGTGGCATACCTCAGGGCAATCAGCTGTGTTATTACCTTTTTACACCTTGTTTTCAGTTTTTAATTTAACATCCCCCTCTCCTGGCAGGGCTGGATTGTGTCTAAGATCATTATTAGAGATGGGAATTGTTGCAGTAACCATCTGAGACATCTTGGCTGCAGGTGCAGCAAGTGCAGATGGACCATAAGCTTTTGAAACACCGTTGCTGACAGTTGCCGGTTGATTCCCTGTTCCTGTTCTGCTGCTTGCAGTGCCATTGCTGAGTGCATCCTTTTGACTCCCTACCTCAGTTCTGGCTAACGATGAATACTTCGTTTCTGTAATTGGGAATAAAAAAGCATTATTAGATCCCAACAACTGAAACGTGAAAAAGCAGACAAAGAATAACTAAGGACAAGAGAGTAAAACATTTGAACTCTACGCCACTTCATAATGAATCAACTGCAGCATCTTCACAATCAGAAAGCTTGGAATCATACAATTGAGCAGGTGCAGAAAATCATGTGACCAAATTACCAAGTAGAATGTGCAAATAAAAGCAGGCTGAAACTGCCAATACAAACTTTTCAGTTGTCAAGACATGTATTAACATAACATGAGAAAAGCACCTCAGTTATCAGTTGTCAATACTTAATCCAACTAGAAGATCATGAAGTGCCAATAAAGGATTGTCGTGAAAATATTAAAATAGTACATTGAATTCTTTTATTGTCTCTCAAGATGTTTACTCAGGTTTGAAAACTCTTGAAATGGATTTTTTGAAATCACAAGGTAGAGAAATCCTTTATTAAAATAATGAAAAAAGAAAGTGAGAAACTTGCCCTTTATTTCCCCAAAGGTGATGAGCCTATTAAGACAATCTCGAAACTTTGTCAAAACAATCCTTTCTTGCTCTGCATAGACCTCTGTCATGCCTTGACCATATGGCAATTGTGAAGATGTGTTACAGCCATGGCCAGTTAACCTGTTAGGCGAAGAAGCTGCCATGAAGATTGTATCTTGTTCATCACACATTAATGCCAGAGTTCCAGGAGACATCGGCCTTGCTTTTTGCCCATCAGAACCATCTGAACCAGAATCATCAGGACCAACTTTATCAGCCTGGTTTGCACTTGAACAATCATCAGTCGCAGTTCTATCAACATCTGGCTCTTTGTGGCTCTGTAACCTGCCTTGAGCTGATGAAGCAAGAGAAGTTCCAGCACGATCTTCAGCCTGCTTTTCTGTTGTATTTCTTTGAACTAGAAGAAAATATTTCAAAAAAGGTGCATTAGGTCAAATAATGAGCAGTTAAAATTTTCCTACTAGTGGCAGGCTCACTTAAAAATCTTTCCACCAGAAGCAA
Source organism: Citrus medica (assembly GCA_002013955.2). Lineage (NCBI taxonomy): Eukaryota > Viridiplantae > Streptophyta > Magnoliopsida > Sapindales > Rutaceae > Citrus > Citrus medica. Next base: position 72,538 of record MKYO02025524.1, on the reverse strand, counting down.
AATGCACATACGAGCTAGATTTCCGTAACTAGCATTATCAAACTACCTATGATATCCATTACATCTATCACTCAGGAAAACAATAGAATGGTAATGGTTTTAATGTAAAAAAGATATGAAATGACATTAATTCCATTATGAAACTGATCGAGATGGCTGAATTTGACAAAAATGGAGCCAAATTGATTTTCATGCAGCAATTAAAATCGTCAGCATAACTGGGAATAGTATAGATGGCCAAACGAAATGCAAACAAATATCAGTAGCAATAATCATCTAGTTGAACAATAATGAATCTCAGTAAACAAATTAACGTAACGAAGAGGTCTGTAAGCGGACAACCAACGCCAAAATACTTCAACAGGTATAGAATCTTAAATTCAGAGAGAGAGAGAGAGAGAGAGAGAGATTCTAAAACAAGTAAATGCAACTAAACTTTCTGTAATTCTGTAGCATTAAACATATAATGACTTTTGGTCCATAGATGGTGACTTCAAAAACTTGTAGAAATATTTACCTGCAACTGATTTTGCAGCTTCTGATGATAGTACCACTAAAACTGAGCAAAGCTCCTTTAAATCTTGCGGTTGGATAATGTCTGCTAGGAGAGACCTTCAACCATAATATACAAGTTAGTACTCTAAACAACAACATTGCTAATATTATGCAAAAGGATGACCATATATACCTATATGTGAATTTTGAAGGACCCACTGCTGCAGTGCTACTAGCACGAGCAACAGGAATTGAAGATAAGGTGGAGGATGGAGAAGTTCTGATATGGTTTCCCTGATAAAACAAGGAAAACGTGCACTTATAATGACGAGAGAACATTACCACTTAAACCAATTGGAAGTTGCAGTAAAAAAAAAACACTTCCTATACAGAGTGTACTTGCAATAAGAACATTCACCAAAAAAAAATGAAATAAAGTACAATGACATCAAGCTTACCTGTTGAAAATGTCCAAGCCTGTGAATTGATGGATCCTTGGCTGTTGACCCGAAGAAGAGCTCCTGACCTTTTCTCTTCTTAGATACAGGTGGAGATGCATAGCCAGAAGAACCAATAGCCCCAGTTATTGCAGCATTTGCTGCCTGCTGAATGTATGCCATGTTATTGGCATGATCTCCATGAAAGAGAGCCTGTCTCTCTTCACTTCCTTCAAAGTTCTTGCAGTCCATGCATCTGCAGTTTTCAGAGCATAGAATATTTGCTTGGAAGCATTCACAGTACTTTTTAAGGCACCCTGATTTCTTGCAGTGGCATCCTTTGTTGTGCTTCCCCAACATCAAAACTTCCCCTGTCTCCTCCTACAATCATTTGAAAAGTCAATTAAATTGTCAACAGTAGCCAGATAAGAGCATGGTGACAGCATATAATGCAAAAAGCTGAACGCAATCCAAACAATACATTCATCTCAACATTTAATGAAAAATGTTCTGATTAAATATTTCTCAAATAAAGAATATGAATTTTGTGCTTAAAAATACAACAGATATTCTTTTGTTTGAACAAAAGTATGTCATCAAAAAGAGTTCCCAGCTTAAACTGCACCACAATATGGCCATACATATTCAACAAAGCCCTTGAGAAATATGACTTCTCCACTTGATCCCATTAGCTAAGACAACAAATTATATAGTTTGTTCAATCAGTATGGACAAACTACACAGGATCTCAGGAAAGCTACATCTGAGTTATAAACAACATTTTGCTTAATAGAAGTTTAAAAAAAAATGATCTGCATACCTTATTATCACGTGTTCCATGTGGGCTGCTAGCAATCTTTGGCCTGAATGCATTTGGATTACGCTCTAAAGTTGCTTCAACAGCCTCTCGCCTGGCCGCTTCATTTTCAACATTGTTGTGACAGTTTACACAATTGCAACCATCACAATAAATTCCTGATGCAAAACACTCACAATACCTGATAAGACATAGCAAAAGATTAACTCAAATATCAGTAAATATTGAATAGCAGCAAATAAATTGCACTGTCATCCATACATGAGCTATTCTGAGACAACTGACATTGTTAAAGATGGATCCCTGTATATGGTGGCAAAAATAAAAGGTTAAGGGTAGTATTTCCCAAAAGATGACCACAATTGCAATATAGACAACTGAAACCCAAACCACAACCTATGTTACCAAACAATGAGGTAGTGTTGATTGAAATATTGTTATGGTGTATTATTTTAGGAATAACAGAAAACAAATTCCAAAGAATACAGTCATTCCTCTCAAACCTGAGCATTTCATGCTAAGCCAACCAGCTTATATTACAGTATTATCTATTAAAGTATTACAAAAGCCCTATCCTAAGGGGCACTACAAATGAACAAGTTCAATAATGCATGCACACAAGTCCGCAAAGATGGAAAAGTAGGATAGGGCTGGAGAAAATAGTGCTTCAATTTATTACCTTTTTCCAAACTTTGCAAGCAACCACAGTTTTTATATGGCAATAGACTATTAGCTAATAAGTTAGCTTATCCCCTCCTATCAAATATAAGTTATCCCTTCAATTACACATCCAGAGCTTCATATGAACATTTAATTCAAAGATAGAAGGAAGAAAGGGTGAATAACAGAACATTCTTTTGTTGGTTGTTCAAGTTCATGATGAAATAGCAACGGCAACCCACTATTTCAAATTATTAACAGAGTGGGAGTATGGAAGCACAGCTCCAGTTAAACAGTAAATAGAATCTTATTCTGACTTCAAAATACATATATATCAACCCATCAATGATGCTCAACTATTAAAGAGTGACTATAGAGATGATATACTCACAGTTTCAAACAACGTGAGTGTTTACAGTTACACTGCTTTTGCTTCTTCGGAGTATTCTCTTTTACTTCAACATTGGACCTTGATCTTGATTTTGGGGATTCTGGTTTTCTGAAGAAAAAAAATTATAGAGTCAAAAATATATCAAGGTAAAAAGTATCAACATTTGGTTGAAGTTTGCCAACAATGCTATATTTACACCGTAAATGTGGATTATATGCAATATCTGCTTCAATAAATTTCAAATCCATGATGCAGTACCTTTACTAAGTGCATCAAACAATTGACAAAATCAAAGCACTCATAACCATAGGGTACCATGTACAGGAAAATTAATCAGCACCAATTGAAAGCAGAAGAGAAGCTAAACCCACTCAAAGTAGAATGGTAACAATACCCACTTTCTAGGGTTGAGGGATCAAGGACAGGATTACACTGTAGCTAAATCCCTTAGTGAATAGTGAATGTTTCACGAGAACATACATATTTTTAAAATAAAAAATAAAATGTAACTATGATCAAACTAACAAGCTGCAGAATCAAAAACCTGAAGTGCCTTTTCTGGAAACATCTACGACAAGCAAAATTGGTACTTGCACTCACTAGTAAACTTTCTGTTTCCCTCACAAGAAAAGAAAGAGTTAGAGAGAGAAAGAGAGAAAGAGAGAAAGAGAAAGAGAGAGAGAGAGAACTCGACTTCATTAAGAGAGAAATGAATTTTAGTGAGATCAAAATTCTCAAAGAAGCCATTAATATTATTAGCTTCATAAAAGATCATTGGTAAGCCTGCATCACTTCTCACATTGAAAATGCTAAAATTTACAAGATTTCAAAATTAAAGAGTAGATGGACTTAAATCCACTATCAATTTCAATATTAGCCCACCCAAAAAACTTTAAAATACTTTAATTGCTAGATAACAAAATTTGTGTAATCAGAAAGTACAATTAAACTAGAAACACTCGAACGCAAAGCAGCCAAAATTGAGCAAGAGAAATAAGAACAAATGAATAGCTGATCAGAATCCAGAAAAAATCACTATACACATGGAAAATCAAGACTTGCCAAACGAAAGCACCGATCTTTAAATGAATATTGCAGACAGGATTCAATGAAGTTCATACTCCAATTACCAATTTCCATTCTAAAAAAATTGAAGAAATTCAATTCACAAGAACTTACAGAACCCTCACTGGAGTCGCCTGCCCTGGCAGCGGCGGCGGCGGCGGTACAGGTGGCACAACTGGCTTCGGCTGCGGCTGCGGCTGCGGATGACTGTTAGCCGTCACGGCCTGTGACTGCGGATGCTCCGGCAAAATCACACTACCAACAAAACCGCCGGTGAAATCGAGCTGCCTCGCCAGCTTCTTCGCCGGAATATCCCCGCCGCTCTCCGATTGCGACTTCTTTGGAGGGAATTCGCCTCCCTCACCTTCCCCCATCAATTTTCAAAAACACAAATTATTTTTTAAAAATAAAAAAAATCTTTTCAAACTCTATCCTCCAATTACTCTTCAATAATCGCACAAATTTCATAAAATCAACTCGAATTAACGAAATTCCAGATCCAGAAACCAATCCGACGCCGTTTTAACATCAGATTGTAACAGATAACGTGATTTCTCAGCTCAAGATTCACACGGATGATTTCTTAAAACATTCGAAACAACTTCGATTCACAAATAGAAAGAGAGCAAGACGCTGTCGAGAAACGAGACTGTATAATTTTGGCACTGTTGATTGAAAGAACTGTAAAAAAAATAAAAATAAAAGAAAAAAAAAAGAAAAAAAAAAAGAAAAAAAAAAAGAAAAAAAAAAAGAAAAAAAAAAAGAAAAAAAAAAAGAAAAAAAAAAAGAAAAAAAAAAAGAAAAAAAAAAAGAAAAAAAAAAAGAAAAAAAAAAAGAAAAAAAAAAAGAAAAAAAAAAAGAAAAAAAAAAAGAAAAAAAAAAAGAAAAAAAAAAAGAAAAAAAAAAAGAAAAAAAAAAAGAAAAAAAAAAAGAAAAAAAAAAAGAAAAAAAAAAAGAAAAAAAAAAAGAAAAAAAAAAAGAAAAAAAAAAAGAAAAAAAAAAAGAAAAAAAAAAAGAAAAAAAAAAAGAAAAAAAAAAAGAAAAAAAAAAAGAAAAAAAAAAAGAAAAAAAAAAAGAAAAAAAAAAAGAAAAAAAAAAAGAAAAAAAAAAAGAAAAAAAAAAAGAAAAAAAAAAAGAAAAAAAAAAAGAAAAAAGGAAGGAAGAAGAGCAAAAGGGACTTGGTTTGTTTTATGTTCTTCCGTCTCTCCTCCCTCTCTTCGTTGATGTTTTGAAATTTCAATTTTTGTGTTTATTGAAGGGTGAGATTGTCCTCCTTGTTTTGTCGGACGGTGGATATTGAAAGAAGTGATCTCGCGGTTAGAATTCATAGGAATGAATTGTGGTGAGTAGGCAGCCGTCGGATTAAGGGGCACATGAATGTTACCCAAAGGTTGGGAGATAATCAGGTGTTGTATAATTCACAGGAAGTAAGGAGGATTGTTTCATTTAACGGACACGTGGCGGATACATAGTGGGTGCATAAATTTAGAGGAATCTGATTGGTGGGGAAGTATTTCAGAGGAGGAGTAGAAAAACGAGGGCGTTTTTTCAAAAGATTCTAGTCTTCTACTCCGTTAAAAAGTTAAAAATAAAATAAAAAATGGCGCTAAAGAGTGTGAAGTTGTTGACTTTGAGGTGCAATGCAATACAACTAGGTTAAAGTTATGTTTTTCCGATGTGACGATGGATTTGATAGGGGAGTTCGTTGCTAGTACGAGGAGGAATGGACGGTTCAGATTTCACGATGAATTTTAATTAGAATCTGGTTAAACACCGAAAATAAACTTGCAATAGCTATGTGAACTCTTGTGATATTTTGCCCATTTCCTGGGATATTCTCGTCTTTTTCGTTGTTTATTATCAAATATTATTTATTACCACACTGTTTGGAAAATAATTAGATAAAAGGGTTAAAATAATATTTTTGAAAATAGATACCTCAAGATTTTATTACAATAAACTCTAATAATTTATGCACATAATAATTGCTAAATAATTAAGGACATGTTTTATTCATATTGTTTTAATAATGTTCTAAGTATTTCAATAAAACTTCTCTTCTTCGTTTATCAAATTAATGTATAAATAATTGAAGTTGTTCTTTAGTAATCCATCAATAATATCATTAAAAATAAAATCACTTGAATTAAATACTTTACCAAAAAACAAAAAAGAGAGGAAACTTTTGTTTACTTTCTTTTTTGTTTACCATTTTAATCTTACGTAAAAGTTGATGATTTAGTTGAAAACCGAATTACTATATGAGGTTATTTTTATTTTTATTTATATTTATCTTTGTTTGAATTTGATTTCTCGAATAGAAAATTAATAAAAATTGACCTTTGGTCAACTTGGCATGAACAATGATGCTCCAATTGGTGCTTTAGGAATCTGCCTCCACAGTGGAAACTGATTTCTGAAGCTAATCTCTGCCTGAACAGAAAAAGCACTAACAGACCACTAATAATTGCTTTCCTTCTAGTCAACAACGACTTTCAAAATATTTATAGACGTTAATAGTCTGACAAAATTACCACGGCGGCTTAGAATAAAAAACCAAGCACTAAAATCCTAATCTGTTCCGTAAAATTTTTCCCCGTACATAAACCACAGAAATCTTTTCGTACACTAAGATTGCACAAGCGAGTTCCACATTCCACAAACTTCTAATATGCGTCCCCAATTCGATTTCGTCCCATGCCTCTCCGATTGTCCCGACCCCGATCACCATACATATCACGACGGTAGTCTTTAGGAGGTGGAGCAGCCCTAATAGGAGATCTACTCCTCTCTCGCACATCACGTGACCATCGCCCACCATGAGGAGGAAGCGGTGGAACCGGAGGTGAGGGTAGCCGCCTTTCGTACCCTTTCCTTTCATTGAAGAAGTTATCTCTTCCACGGTCTCTATGGCCCCAATCCATGGGTGGAATTGGCTTGTTCCTCCCCCTGTAGTCATCTTCTGGGTATTCCAGCCTATCTCTCCGCATGTGATCAGAAAACCGGCCTTCATGTCGAGGAGGTGGCAGAACACCAGGCCCAAAATCTCTAGGTCCATCCCTGGCCCAACCCCGAGGAGGGGACCTATAGCCATTCACAGTCCTGCCAGGGGAAATAGCTATATGAGGCCCAGGGAATCGCCGAGGGGGAGGAGGTGGAGGTGGAGGACCAGGGTAGCCCCTCCTCGGACTACCACCAGGGGCGTAGCGGAACCTCTTACAGTTGTTACAGTACTCACGCCTAGCAAAGTTCAAGTTGGCACACCTGGGAAATCAAAAGGATAACATGAGTGCTGAAAGAATGAACGAGCTTAGATGCTTCGAAGTTGCATAAACTTACAAAGATGATGATGATGATGATGATCACCTAAATTGAAGCTTGCTAAATATAATACAGCAAAATGAATTCTTTCCCGTGCTACAAGGTAATCGGAAAACAGGGTTAACCATAACTGGTGGGAGAAAAATTAAATCCAGAGTCTTACGACAAAATTTCAAAACCTATGTAGTGAGAATTAAACGACATAGTGGTTATCTACTTCAGAAGTCCATCAATAATGATTATCATTTCTTTGTTATAAAGAACCACAAATAAAAAAAACCAAAGAAAACCAAGGTTATGAACAAGCTATATAACTCAAAGAGTGCGTAAATATTTAACGATTTAATAAACAATGGAAAAGAAAAAGAAATATTAAAGTACGATAATTAATTAATGAACTTACAAAGGATCTGGGCAGATCCAGTCTCCTTCCCTTGGTCGAACATTTGGATTATTTCTACCCACCCCAGGCCCCGGACCAAATCCAGGTCCATCAAAAGCTCTACCAGGTGGTCTGCCAACAACACCCCTTCCTCGAACATAAGGGGGAGAAGACTCTCTATATCTACCAGTGTCCCTCCTGCTACCAACTTCACGGCTGCGTGAAGTACCACCAGCATGATCAAAACTGGATCCATGGCGATGATCTGCATCCCTACGCCGCACAGGAGATGCAGAACCTGCACGAGTTCTATATCCTGGAGGGGGCAAAAAAAAAAAAGGAGCCAGTGAAACTTTATGGATAAGCAAACCCCAAAAAAGAATAACAAGTGGACGCATATGTATTCATGATGATTGAAGATCAGCAAACCCAAGAAACTGTCGACAACCCAATCCAATTAGTTTGAAAAGTGCAGTTTATCCTCATGCTGAGCATTTTCTCATTATTGATAGCAACAAAATGTAAAGACGACCAATGAATATAGCCAAAAGTTGACATCATATTGCCGTTATTTCTTCTTGACCCCTAGTCCACCTTACCATTGAACATAAATTTTGTGACGAGCAAGTCAACGGGGGTTACTTGTACTTACCATGCATGCAGTACCCAAGAATCCATATTTCCTACATTCAAGTGCCAATCCATCTATCTTGAGAACCATTTGCGTTTAATGATATAATCTAACCTAAATTCCTCTGAACCCAAACCATGGATCTGGAGCAACCAAATTTAGTACAGGGAGCTAGTAATTAGGAAGTGAACTTATCCATAGGTGAGTACTGCAGCTAAAAAGATGAACATATTTATAGTGAATAACAACCAACATAGAAACCAAAACCCCATTACTATTTATTCCAAAACCTTCAGCTGAGCCACACCTTCAAATAAGGAGAAACAGGAAAAAGAGGATCAACTGCAAAGAAGCACCGAAAGTAGACCCACTACCCAAATAATTCAAATCATCCACTTGTTTTGAGTAGCCACGAGGCATTTTGTTACAAACCAGACACCGGATAAAACATCACTTAAATCAATCACATATTCCGACCCAACCAAGCACATAATTGCTCAACAAATGCATGGAGTGAGGTTGTTGGAGTGTGCTGATCACGCTTTGCCATCAATAAAATCTTCTACAGATTAAGAAACAATCAAATAAAGAGAAGATTAATAACCCACATAAAACAATGACCCGAGAGCTCAAGAGATCTCCAGCAACACTCTGTACCAACTCTTCACCCATGAAGCATGGATTACAAAACAATTTACAACATATTAACAAAAATCCCTCAGATTTGGAATCGACCACACTCCAAAACACAGAATTCCAAATTACTATCTCTAAAGCAATCAAAGTCAACCTTATTGACAATTACAAATGAAAAAAAGAAAGAGAAAAGAACAAAAAATGTGGGCACCCCAATCAAACCATTTAATATTGTAAAAAGCAATTCCAATCCGCATATTGGCAAGCAGGGAGCTAAAACTTTATCGGTTACCACAGGAGATGTAATCATGTTCCATTACACAATGAACCACGGCAATCTGAAAGACATAGTGCCACCGTCCACCAGCATTTATAATCCTTCACGACGAAATGTCAACTTAGTAAAGACATGCCCGTCAGAATTCAACCACACCAAATTTTCCAATATATTGCACTGAAACCTCAGTATAACAAGGATTACCCAAAAGACCATCAAAACTGTGCTAACTAAAGGAGCGAATTCCAGCACTTTTATAGACCATGCCATGTATCCGTCTCAGAATCCTTGAGAGAAAATTCCTCCTAAACTGGAAATCTACATCTTTCCCATCAAAAACCTCATATTCATTTAAGAGAAAGTCAAATTCATTTTTCCCACTATAATAACCCATTCACAAAGCAACGGCTTTGCACCAAAGTGAGATAGAAGAACACGTTAGGATGCCGCATTCCATGGATTCACACGGCATGCACAATATCCGTTGTCAGAATACCCCCACAAACATATTAACCCAAATAAAAAAAACAATTTCATCCAGACCCTGATCCCAAACTGCACTGACACCAACATGCCTTCATCAAGACCCAAGTTCTTGCAGGCAACATTCAAAGCTGTAACAGACAACAGCAAAATTTATTCACGGTTTGACACTCCATAACGGGCAGTAGATCCAAATGCTTGTTATTCAACATAAGCAACAGAAAACAGGTTGAACAACTAGCAGAACTCATAGGATAATATCATACTTAATTGGCTATACAAGTAACTTGCTAGCATTCTGAGAAAGAATCATAATAATGGTTCATTAACAATTCAAATGCCTGAATTGGAGAAAACCTGGGTTATGGATGCCACTGTTTCAAATTTCAAATAACATTTACAATTGTAACAACTAGATGATTTTATATTACACTAGCAAGGCAGCGGAACTTCTGCTCAATGGAATGCAAATACTTACAAAAAGAACCCTAATAAGTTTGGCTTGCAGCACAAACCTTCTAACCTTGTATAACAAGAAGGCTGGATTTAGGAAGGTAAAAAAAAAAGGGCTTAGAGAAGGCTTCCTAATACCTGAAAGATCATAAAAATTGCTGCAAATTTCATAAGGACAATTTTGGCACATAAATGATATATGTAGCTATTTTTATAATCTTAACCAATCATAAGTGAAATAGTAAATCAGAAACAGTAATTATTCCCGAAATGAAAAACTTAAAACGCAGCGCCTGCGAATCAGATCTATAAATCTAGATCACATTCTTTCCGATAATCATCAGAACTTTGAGATACAAAATTAGAAAATTAACCTTCGCGATTGTAAGTTAGATAAAATTAAACAGTGAGCAGAAACAAAGATAATAATTTATGTGACACATAAAGAAAAAACGAACCAGGATCGTCGGGATACCGATCCGACCGATAGTAGGAAGGTGGCTCACGGCGAACTTCACCGGGTTCGTAGTCGCTGCCAGCGCCACCGCGGCCACCGTCACCAGCTCCGTCGCTGACGGAGGGACGTACGACCAGGCTGCTAAGCAGCGGCTGATGATGCGATGTCGTTTGGTCCTTATCTCTCGAACCCATGTATTCGGATTCTCTCTCTCTCTCTCTCTCTCTCTCTCTCTCTCTCTCCTGTCCCAACCAGCTCGAAGAGGGCGTGTCTATTGCCGAGATTTCAATTGCATACGGAGGGGCACATTACGAAAACCCTAGAGCGTACCGGTACATTTTGACGGGTCAAATTACAGAATAGGACAAGGTTTTATTTGATTTTTACGACAGTTGTCTAAAAATCATGTAATAAATTTATCATTTACAAGGCAGCTGGTGAGTCACTCCTTGCTGACCCAAAATTAGAGCCAGATTAATAATATTATAATGTCTAAAATAGTTACTGTTAATTATATTGTAAAAAAAATTAATTATGTATTTGGTAAATATTATTATTAAATAATTATTAGAATATCAATGACGAAAACAAACATAACATCCAGTGAAATTTACTTCAATGTATAAATGTGTATCTTTAACATTTTAATTATATATATAGAGAGTTCATAACTTTAAAAATAATATTTTTACTTTATTAATTTTTTATCTCATATCAGTTCATAATAATAAAATAATAATAATCACTTCTTCCATCAAATAACACTAATTTTATATAATCAAAGTTTAATTAATGAAATGGTCCTTTGAAAACCATAAAAAAATGTATATTGATGAAGTTCATATTAAATTTTATTGAATATTTATAAATTAAATAATAAAGTAATGAAGCACATACCAACATAAGTGGTGATTTTACAGCAAAGATACTTGCATATTAGAAAGAAATTTTGATGGAATTCAAAATATAGGAATAAGAAGGATTAGGGTAAAGAGTGTGAAGAAAAAAATAAATTAAAATAATAATTATCTTAGATTTTTTTTAATTGACTGGTTTATGTAAAGGAAAAAGTTATTTTCCCCGAATCGCACCCCAACTCAAGTCCCGAATTGAAACTCACCGTTTTGATTAAAATGAAAACGCGCCGTTTCACAACAAAGCCAAAAACGGTTCGTTTTACTTGTCAAATATTTCCCCTTCCCTTCATCATTTTCCCTTTACTTCATCGTTTCCCTTTCTTGTCTCTTTTTCATGTGAGCTTGCTCACATCAAGCTGAAATCATCATCTTCTTCAAAGATGCCAAGATCCTTGCTTCTCTGCAAAAAAACCCTCCTCCCTCCCTCTCATTCACAAGTCTCTTTCTTCATCTTCTTCGCAAACCCTTCTCCACTCTCACGTTGACCTCCTCCTCAGCCATTTTCTTTCCTATTACGACGCATTAGACAACGCGGCCACCCAGAGAAACCTACCCGAGCTTCTCTTCTGGTTTTGGCGCAATAGTCTTGAAATCCCTCTTTCATGGCGTGGAGTAATTTGTCCAAGAATTTAATGCCACAAATTGAGCAAATTGAAGGTGGGTTGAGGCTGATGGTGCGAGCGTTGATTGGTAGGATCAAGAAGGTGCAAAGTGAGGATAGTAGAGGATTGGGTGGCTTTTGAGGGACTCAAAGGGGTTATTGTGGAGGCAATGAAATAGGAGATGGATGATCTGTGAGTGTGTTTGTGGATGCTAATAGGTTGAGAAAGTGTGTGATTGTTGAAATTGTTGGTGCCTTGAGTGTTCATTCAAGCGGCTCTGTTTGTTGAAGACTTAGCCCAATTTCTTGTTGGCTTAAGTGACCAGAAAGTACTTGGCGAATTCAATCGATCCAAGATTCCGATTAGTTGATGGTTCTTGGGTTAATTTCAGTCCATTTCATTTAGTTGTCCTGGTATCTTTGGTTGTTGACTAGACATTATCTTCCAGGCAGGGCACTACCAAGTTACGTTCTTAAAGCAGATTTTCCTCTCAAGTTGTAGAATATATCAATCTGATATGTGTTAGGATGTATTGCACGGAATCGGTATCCTCAGTGAATGCTGAATCGATTTTAGTTTTCAAGACTTGTGTGAAATAAATGATAAAGAGATGAGAAGCTCAGCACACGGCGTCGTTTTGATGCTGATGAAAACAAAAAAAAAAACATAAAACGGTGTCGTTTGCATTAGTTTCGGGGTTTGACCCGGGGAAAATAGCAGAACTCTTATGTAAAATATATAAGGATATATGTAGGATTGTGTTAAATATAAAATTGATTTTTAAAATCAGATTCTGAAAAACTGTTTATTCCCTACTTTTCAAAATCAGTTTTAGCCTGTAAGATGAGGTTGAGGTGATTTTGTCAAAAGTGATTTAAAAAATCACCTCATCCTACAGGCTACAACTGATTTTGAAAAGTTGGGAATAAGCAATTTTTCAGAATCAGCTATAGCCTGCAGGATGAGGTGATTTTGTCAAAAATGATTTTAAAAAAATTTATTAAACATCAAAATTAGCTTTAATCTCCCACAACTTATAATAATTTGATAAACAATAAATTGAGTCATATAAAAAAAAATAATTTTGGGTTGAAATTATAATGATCAATTTACAAATCACACATTATAATAAAATTTGTCAATTTTTAAAATAATTTAACAAGACAAAAATATTTGGACCCAAGCCTCAAATAATTCTAATAAGAGATTTAAACACATCTCGAATAGCGATTGACTAATAAGTACGTTCTTACTCTATTTATTTGACTTATTTTTTTATAACAAAGAAGTTTTACCTAGTTAACAAAAGTATAATCTACATAATAATTAAATTTGATCTCATAATGTTTATATTATTTTATTTCATATATTTAGTTTTAAGATGATATTAACTTCAGTATTTGCTTTTAATTTGATAGAATGATATTGTTAGTAGATAGATTTAGTTAAGAAGCACAATATGGGCTAACGGGCATAAAATAAAAAAAAATTATCTTATTGTTTGGATGGTTTCACATATCTCCAATAGTATAGTTTCTTTCACCTCATTTGTCTTTAAAGAAGACTAAAAGGATGTTGTTAGAGGTGAATTTTGATTGAACCAATGGGAAGCAGACACAGTTCAAATAAGAAATCTTAACTTAAATGACGAAGCTCCTTCAATAACGAATGATCATCATATGGATATGCTTACCATATGGATGATCACCAAATAGATGTTTGCTAGACAGCCAAAGATTGCCACCAAAATAGTCAAGGGCAAAATTGAAAAGATGATGGACTTTTAGGTCCAACTTAGGTAAAAAAACCCTTCATATCAGCTAATCATAAGTACGAAAGACACCCACTAGAAGATGTAGAGGAGACTTTGCACAAAACCCTTTTCTCTCTCTTCTTCTTTTTGAACATCTAAAAGCATCTTCTAGAGCTATTTTTCCAATGAAATCTTTTTTTTTTAATTTTCTTTTAGTTTTCTTTGCTTATTTCTCCACTCAAATCCTCATATCTACAGTGGTTTGTTCTTCCACTTAGATTTTCAAATATGTGGTGTTTTTTTTTTCACTTAGATCTTCCGATCTTGGGTAGTATGTTGTTGTTTTTCTACCCAGATCTACAAATCTACAATTGTTAATTTTTTTTGTTGGTTTTGTGTATTATGATGTGGATTTTTTATAAGAAAAGTTTCTACTATGTGAAAAGTGTTACAAATGCAGAAGTAGTAATGGAAGCCTTTAAAAGAGTTAAGAAATTTGGACAAAGTTTCACAAAGAAAAAGTTATCCAAGATTCATGAAAAGAGAATTTCCCCTTGCACATTGTTGTTAAGGTTCATATAGAAGCAGCCATTAGTTGTGATAAGAATATGGCAGGCTTGGGAATTGTAATTAGGTTCAGATAGCAAAATCATAGTTACAACAATTCGACAAACTCAACTTGGTAGAGAAGTTAAATATGCAGAAGTCGAAGTTGTCGAATAGGATTTACAAGTGGCTAAAAATATAGATTTTCAATCTGAAACCCTAGAAACTGACTGTCAAGACGTTGTAAGCTTAGTAAACAGTAGACATGGTAGCAAATAAGAGATCTTGTGGATAATTTCATAAATTCAAAGTTACAACAATGATTTTCAATAGTTAAAATGTCAGCACATCCCCAAATTATGTAATACCTCTATCACTCCTTAACTAAATTAGCTTTAAGACACAATAATCTTGTTATATAGCTAGACTTTATACCAGTAAAGATCAAATGTTTTCACTAATGTGAATTAATGGAAGTATTTTCCTTATCAAAGAAAAAAAAAAGAGATTTGTACAAAGTGGGAATCACAAGAGTGTCAAAAAAGATTCTGCATACAAGTGATAATTTGTAAGCATCCGAGCACATTTTGTCTCACTCATGTAGATAGTGAATGAGAGACACTTGTTTAGGGAAGTGTAGAGGCCATAAGCTCCTGTCCGAACGATTCTATCACAAGAGTGTCAAAAAGACTCTGCATACAAGTGACAATTTGTAAGCATCCGAGCACATTTTGTCTCACTCATGTAGACAAAAAAAAGCATGTCTACACAATTTATTAAACATACTCTAAAAAATAAAAGACAATTTAAACTTATGTCTATTTTTGTTATTATATAATAAAATATCTCATTTCTTAATAAAATTCGCTAAATACATGTATTCAACGTTTCAAACTCACAGCAACTGTAACAGTACAGTTAACCAAACTAAACTACTTTTTTAAGAGTTGTAATATTTAACCTCATCATTATATCTCACCAGCCCCCACTAATCATTTTTATTCTAATATCTATTTTGTCATTTCATAAGGGTAAATAGTTTTTAAGTGCACCCACATGATAATTTCTATTAATATCTAATTTAACTATCTAATTTCTTAAACTCAAATTTATTTTTGGCTTTTTAAATTATTATCTCTTATCAAATATTGTATACTCTAATTTCGTAATCATGTAAGTGTTAGCCTATATGGCTATAAATATTGATTTTGATGATAACAAACTACATGTATTTATTAAGTAAAGATTTATGAATTGTACTTTTATAATAAGAAAATGATGTTATGGAATTAAAGCATTTTGGACTAAAATGAAAGTAATTTTAAAATCTTTGATAGTATTATAAAATTTCGAATTTGGACCTATTTAAAACTATTTAAATATTTTTTGGGTCATTCTATAATTTTACAAAATTTAGGCGAAATCATAATTTCAGAAAGTTTTGGGATTAACGAAGCATTACTTAGAAATTGTGAAATTGGACCTATTTGCAAAGTTTCATAACGTTTTGGGTCATACTATAGTTTTATAAAGTTTTGGGGTCAAACTGAAAATTTGGGAATAATTTCACTGTAGTAGGTTACTGTAGCAAGCGCATATCTGGATTCTGAAAACCAAAAATTCAGATACGGGCAGTAAGCATCCAGAACGAAAACGACTTACCGGATTTCGTAACCGGCAAGTCGGATAGGCAAAACTCAAATTCTTGCCTTAACGGTATCATAAATCCGGCTTATCGGATTCCATAAACGGCAAACCAGATACGCCTGGAATGTGAGTAACGGCTAGTTTTTGAGCTCAAACTATAAGAACTCAAATCTAACTCATTTTGAAGCTCTCCAACAAGCAAAAACAAAAGGCACACGTGATATCTTGAGCTTTCAACTTGCAAAACACAAAATATTGAATCATTCCTTGTTCTTCATTTTTGAATATCTACTCATTGAGTGAGTTTTATTGTAACTTTCATTTCTTTATTTCAATTGTACGAGTTTGAGTGTGTGAGACACTTGAGTGAAGAGATTTGGAGATAATCTCTTTGTTGTAAAGGTTTATTGACACCTCGAAGTCAATTATAATCGGTTGAAGCCTCGGAAAGGCTTGGATAGTGAAATCCTCAAGCTTGGATTGCTTGGAGGCGTGGACGTAGGCGGGGATTGCCGAACCACGTAAAAATTCGTGTGTTTGTTTCTCTTCTCCCTTACTCTTTAATTATTGTGCCTTTATTAAACTTATTGCTTTCAATTTTCATTAAGGCATTAGATTACTTGTGTGGATTTACTAGGTTAATTTTTTTAATTTCCAATTTACCCCCCTCGTAGGTTGCACACTTATATTTCATTTGGTATCAGAGTAAGGTGCTCTTATTTAGATTTAACCATCTAGAGTTAAAGATCAATGGCAACTCAAAATGATTCCACATTTAGGGAAGGGCAGTCCACCACTAGACCACCTTACTTTGATGGAAACGATTACCCATATTGGAAAACTAGGATGAGAATTTACTTGCAAGCCTTAGATTATGAGATTTGGGAAATCGTTAATGATGGTCCTTTCATGCCTTTGACTAAAAATGAAGTCGGAGAAGATATTCCAAAACCTTCACGGGATTGGAATGAATTCGAAAAGAGAAAAGCTTCTCTAAATTCCAAGGCCATGAATGCCTTATTTTGTGCACTAGATAAGAAAGAGTTTCATAGAGTGTCTAGTTGCGAAAGTGCTAATGAGATTTGGCACAAACTTGAAGTTGTCTATGAAGGCACAAACCAAGTGAAAGAATCTAAAATAAGTAGGTACACTCGACAATATGAATTGTTCCAAAT
>MKYO02025524.1:2174-49647 GCA_002013955.2 Citrus medica | reverse complement strand
GGTGAACAGTGACGCGGTTTGGTTGAAAATAATCCTGTGTGTTGCATGTACCGTACATGAGATTTTTGATCCACTGATATGCTGCCACGTCATCGATCAACAATGCATAAGAATTTTAGTCTAACAGGATCGTGACACCTCATCAGTCAATGCCACCTCATCAGTCAATGCCACATCATCGGTCAATGCCACGTCATCGATCCGCCTATGTGAACAGTGCCGTGAACAGTAACGTAGACAGTACCCATACATGTGAATAGTACCGTATATGTGAACAGTACTATTTTTCCTTTTATGCTCCTCCTAAGGTTTTCGACCGTCCTGAATTAAAAAATGATGTCCGTTTTGCCATCTGATCTCTCGTTTATTGTGAAATTACCGTGATACCCCTAAAATACATAAAATACTTAATTAAAATAAAACACACGTAATTAAATTACAAGAAGCTTAAATACATAAAAGTAAGGGTTGTTAGTAAGACATGAAATGCAAAATGATGATTTTCTCCTTTATAAATATGCATTTTCTAACACTCAACAGAAAGCGAAATGGATGTTGAGGAGTTGGCTATGTTGGCTAGAAGATTCAGAGAAAGTTTAAAGGCTACCAGAATAAGAAGGAGAAGAATGAGTCGATCACTTGTTATGAATGCAAGAAGCCCGGACACATACGATCGAAATGTCCTATTCTTAACAAACTCAAGAAGAAAGCTATGGTGGCCACATGAGATGATAGTGATGAGGAAACAAGTGATGAAGATGACCAACAAGAAATGACAAACTTAGCTCTCATGGCCGTTGGGGAAGAATTATGTGATGAACTTGATGAGGTAAGTGTTCTTCCTACATATGATGAATTGCATGATGCTTTTAAGGATTTGCATGATGCTTTTAAGGATTTGCATGATGAGCTAATGAAGATTGATAAAAGGAATATATGTCTTAAAAAGAAGATGATAGAGATTAAGAATGAAAATGATTCATTTAGTGCAAAGATTACATGCCTAAAATTAGAAAATAAAACATTGCATGAGAGTATTGCATCATTTGAGAATTCTAGCACTTCACATGAGCACTTAGAGTCACACATGAATGATTTAAAAAATGAGAATGAAATGCTTAAAAAGAAGAGCAATGAACTAAATGAAATTTTGCTAAAGTTCACAAATGGGAAAAGATGTTGGACAATTTGCTAAACGCACAAAAATGTGTATTTGACAAAAGTGGCATAGGTTATAAACCGAATTTGAAACAAAAATTTTACAAGAGTTATTTTGTGAAGAATACATCTATTAACAATCAAATTGTATGTCATTATTGCAATCAAGATGGTCATATGAAAAATAGATGTGTGGTGAAGAAAAATGCATCTTATGGTGTGAAATGTGTTTGGGTTCCGAAAGGAACCATTGCTTATTCTCAAGGACCCAAAAAGATTTGGGTACCTAAAACTTGAGATTTTCTCCACAGGGCTTGAAGAAGAAAAAGAATAAGTGGTACTTGGACAGCGGTTGTTCAAGACACATGACAGGGAATTATTCTTGGTTTTCAAGTTTCACTAAGATCGAAAATGGTGGAGATGTATCGTTTGGAGATAATTCAAAAGGAAAAATCATTGGGATTGGAAATGTCGGTAATGTATCCTCTACTCTCATTGAAAATGTGTGTTTGGTTGAAAACTTGAAACACAATTTGCTTAGTATTAGTCAATTATGCGATAAAGGATATAGAGTTATCTTTGATGAATCAAAATGTGTTATTGAGAATGCATGTGATGGGAAAGTCTTGTTTGTAGGAAATAGATGTGTTAATGTCTATACCATTAATATAGATTGTGCATCAATAAATGAGAAATGTCTTTCCGCATTGCATGATGATGGTTGGTTATGGCATAGAAGATTAGGTCATGCAAGCATGGATTTGATTTCAAAAATCGTGAAAAATGATTTAGTAAAAGGTCTTCCAAAAATCAATTTTAAAAAAGATAGAACTTGTGAAGCATGCCAATTTGGAAAACAAATCAAAACTTCATTCAAAAGCAAAAATCATGTTTCCACTTCAAAACCACTTCAATTGCTTCATATAGATTTATTTGGACCTTCTAGACATGCTAGTTTAAGTGGTAAGTTTTATGCATGTGTAATTGTGGATGATTATTCGAGATACACATGGGTATTGTTCTTAGCTAATAAGGATGATGCCATTGATGCATTTCGAATTTTCTGTAAAAAGGTTCAAAATGAAAAAGGTTACTCCATCACTTGTATTAGAAGTGATCATGGTGGAGAATTTGAAAATCATGCATTTGAAAATTTCTGTAATGACCTTGGCATTGAACATCAATTTTCATCACCTAGGACTCCACAACAAAATGGAGTAGTAGAGAGAAAGAATAGGTCTATTCAAGAAATGGCTAGGACCATGTTGAATGAAAATTCTTTGCCTAAGTATTTTTGGGCCGAAGCCGTCAACACCGCTTGTTATGTTTTAAATCGGGTGTTGATTAGACCTAATCTCAATAAAACTCCATATGAGCTTTGGAAAGATAGAAAACCCAACATTGGTTATTTTAAAGTTTTTGGATGCAAATGTTTTGTTTTAAACACAAAAGATAATCTTGGTAAATTTGATCCAAAATCTGATGTTGGTATCTTTCTTGGTTATTCAAATTCAAGCAAAGCTTATAGAGTTTATAATAAAAGAACTTTAGTTGTGGAAGAATCTATGCATGTTACATTTGATGAGTCTAACCCCTCCTCTACGGAGAAAGTTGTTGTTGATGATAATGCAGAAGAAGAACAACAAGAAGAAGCATCAAATGGCAACCAAGAAGACACACCACCTGGAATTCAAGAGGAACATCATGAAGAAACAAATGCAGAGCAAAATGAAGGTACTTCACAAACACTCCCCAAGGAGTGGAGGTATGTGTCCTCTCATCCTAAGGATGTAATTTTAGGAGATCCCTCACGAGGTGTTACCACTAGATCATCTCTTAGAAACACATGTGAGCATGCTGCATTTATTTCTCAAATTGAGCCAAAATCCTTTGCGGATGCGGAAAATGATGAATCTTGGATTATGGCAATGCAAGAGGAGTTGAATCAATTTGAGAGAAATAATGTGTGGGAGTTAGTTCCTAATCCGGAACATCAATCCATTATAGGTACTAAATGGGTATTTAGAAACAAAATGGATGAATCCGGTGTGGTTGTAAGAAATAAAGCTAGATTAGTGGCTCAAGGTTACAACCAAGAAGAAGGAATTGATTTTGATGAAACTTTTGCACCTGTAGCAAGATTAGAATCCATTAGGATGTTGTTAGCATATGCATGTCATAAGGATTTTATTTTGTATCAAATGGATGTCAAGAGTGCTTTCTTAAATGGATACATTATGGAGGAAGTTTATGTGAAACAACCTCCTGGTTTTGAAAATGAAAAATTTCCAGATCATGTGTATAAGTTATCCAAGGCTTTGTATGGTTTAAAACAAGCACCTAGAGCTTGGTATGATAGGCTTAAAAATTTCTTGTTGGATAATAATTTTTCAATGGGAAAAGCGAACACAACTCTTTTTGTTAAGCATAAGAACCAAGACATACTTATTGTTCAAATATATGTTGATGATATTATCTTTGGTTCTACTAATGAGTTGTTGTGTAAAGATTTTTCATCATGTATGAGCCAAGAGTTTGAGATGAGTATGATGGGAGAGTTGAAGTACTTCCTTGGTCTTCAAATCAAACAAAACGAGGAAGGAATTTTCATAAACCAAGCCAAGTACGTGAAAGATCTACTCAAAAGATTTGGCTATGAAAATGGAACGGCAAAAAGCACTCCTATGAGCACTACCATCAAGCTGGACAAAGATGAGAAAGGTAAGGAAGTTGATATCAAGACTTATCGAGGTATGATCGGATCCTTACTCTACTTGACTGCTAGTAGGCCTGATATTATGTTTAGTGTTTGCTTGTGTGCTAGATTTCAATCTTGTCCTAAAGAGTCTCACATGCTTGCTGTCAAACGCATTTTTCGATATTTAATTGGCACTATTAATCTTGGCCTTTGGTATCCTAGAGGAACTCATATTGATTTAACTTGTTATTCGGATGCCGATTTTGCTGGGTATAAGGTTGATAGAAAAAGTACTAGTGGAACATGTCACTTCCTAGGCCATTCTCTTGTCTCTTGGTTTAGTAAGAAACAAAACTCGGTTGCGCTTTCAACCACCGAGGCAGAATATATTGCCGCAGGTAGTTGTTGTGCACAAATTCTTTGGATGAAACAAACCCTTAGAGACTATGGTATTAAGCTTGATCAAATACCTATCTTATGTGACAATACTAGTGCTATAAATCTTTCCAAGAATCCCATTCAACATTCTAGAACTAAGCATATAGAAATTAGACACCATTTCCTTAGAGATCATGTTAAAAAATGAGATGTCGTAATTAAATTTGTTTCCACTGAAAATCAACTTGCGGATATCTTTACAAAACCTCTTAGCGAAGAGCATTTTATAAAGATAAGACATGAGCTTGGAATGATGAATGTTGAATCTTAATTCATGTTTTACTACATGACTTGATATGTTTGTTATCATATTAATTTATGCTTCATGAATTAGATAGCTTGATATGCTTGTGAATTTATGATTTTATGATTTTGTGTTTCATGCATTAAATGGCTTTTTGAAAAGTTTTAAATCTCAAAATGATTTAAAATTAATCAATTTTTAAGGCCGGAAATAAAATGGTGTGTGTGGTACAAGTATAAGAGCTAGCAAATATTTCCTTTCCATTCATCCGGAAAAATATTTTTTTCTTACTGATTTCTCTCAGGACAAATTCCGAATAACCGGATTTTCAATCCGGAAAACTAGATTATCTTTGGTTGCTCTCGGGACAACATTCGGATGATCGGTTCTTCAATCCGGAAAACCGAATTTGGAAGGGAACTCACTGCCTCACAACCGGTCTACCGGTTAGCAAAACCGGAAAGCCGAATTTGCATGCATGCTTGCTGGAATAAAACCGGATTTTCGGTTCAAGACAATCCGAAAAACCTAATTTTTGGAAGCTCTCGAAACCGGCCAGCCGGTTAAGAAAACCGGCAAGCCGAATTCCCTCATGTTGCTCTCGGGTTCATATCCGGTCAACCAGATTTCAAATCCGGCAGACCGTTTTCGCTTGTTTGGTTTCTGTCCAATAACCGGCTTGCCGGTTAGGAAATCCGGCAAGCCGGATTCGTGAGCCTTTTGTGCTGTTCATCCTCTTCCTCATGCATTCGGCAATCCGGCTCTTCCTCTCTCTAAAAACCGTTTGCTTCTCTCTCATTTTTCATTCCAAAATCCACCATTTCTACTCGGTTTTGATGCAAATCAATCCATAAATCTTGATCCCCATCCGTTCTTATACCTAAAATCACACTCAAAACTTATTTTCAACCTCCAAATCCCTAGATCCGAATTTCAACCTAGGTTTTGGGTCGATTTTTCTCTCTCTAGATTTCTCACTCTCAAGCCGTTTTTGATCCAATTTGTTTCTCCAAATCACTTTCAATCTTCATCATCTTCATTCTCTTTGGTGTTTTTATCTTCAAATCCATCAAAATCAAAATGTCAAGCTCTCGGCCGGTTCGAAGAAAAGGAAAAGAACCGGTTCAACAAACCACCCGGCCACGGGAAGCAAGGGGCACCTCAAATCAATCCACTTTTGAGTCCATTCATTTTCAGAACAAGCAACACTTGATCAAACGGTTTCAACAAAACTTTCAGACTCGTGAGGTACTCAACACTTTCTTTGTTTTACCGGATGTTATGCATACTCTCAAGATTAGTCATACAAATTTATTTCAATTGTTAGGAGATGTTGGTTGGATTGATATATTGTTGATTGAGGAGAATGTGTATCCCGACTTGGTGAAAGTATTTTACTCGAATATGGATTGTTCCGCGGAGAAAGAGAATCGAGTAATCACCACAGTTGGAGGAGTTTTGATTAAGTTTGATGATTCGGAGTTGAACTCCATCTTAGGATCTTCCGATGATGGCCTGAACATTTTTTCTCTTAGGAAACCTCTTGATATTGATGACTATGTTCATGTTGATGTCATTCGTAATATTTGTCGGCGTAGTGATCTTTCTGTTGAAGACTGTACCATTCATTTCCGTACTCAGTGTCTTTGTCTTCAATCTCGTTTTTTGCTTCGTATCATCCAGTCCATTGTACTTCCTAGATCAGGACATTTGAATGAGGTTTCTCACATGGATGTCGCCATGATTGACTGTATTCTTAGAGGTCGCCCGGTTAACTTGGGCTATTCCATCATTCGCACCATGTTAAGCATTACTGCCTTGATTACCCGCTCTCTTCCTTATGTCACTTCATTACCCGTATTCTTAAATTCTTTGAAGTGCCGATTCTAGAACCATCTTGTAGGCTGTCCAAGGGTATTGGGGATGAGTTTATTGTTGGGTTAGGCTTTGAGTGGAAGGATGGCACTTGGGTCAAATACAGCGATAACAAGTTTACCTTTCTAGCCCCAAGTGATGATTGGCCACTAAATGCTGTGATTCCAGTTGATCAGCCTCCAATATTCTCACTCTCATTTCGAGGGCAGCGTAGATGCTGAGTTTCTTCTACGATTGCTTCGGCTCCTAGTGCATCTGCATCTGTTTCATCACCTCTATGGCCTCCTACCTCTGGAGATGTTACTCTTCAGCAGCTTATGGATGAGGTGCGGACGCTTTCGGTGCGGCAGACTGAGCTTCAGCAGTAGCAACGCCAGCTGCAGCAGCAGCTCATTCATGGACAGCGCCTCCTCTTTGAGCACTTCGGCATTCCATATCCGTTTCCACCTCCTTCACCTCCATCCTCACCATCTGAGTAGTATCTTATGCTTGTACTTTGACACACCTACATTTCATTTACTGCATTGTGTGTTCTTTTATTTTCGACTCTATGGATGGTTATTATGCTTTTCGGTTTATGTATTTGTTTTGGATGATATGGATTTGTTTTGATTGATCATTATGGATTATATGGGTTTTCTTATGCTTATGGATATTTTTTTTACTAATGTGTTTCTGTTGCGATTTTGATGATTGATAAGGGGAGCTTTTATTCTTTTTGATGATGAAGGGGGAGAATGATTTAATAAGTGTTATGAAAATATGTATGTATCTAGGGGGAGCATGTATGCAGAGGGAGTTTTTGTTAAACAATTTTCAAATCACTTTTTAACTTGCATTGATTAAGGGAGAGTTTTTTCATAACAAGATTAAAGTTTTTTTTAATGTGTTTTGTCATCATCAAAAAGGGGGAGATTGTTAGCCTATATGGCTATAAATATTGATTTTGATGATAACAAACCATATGTATTTATTAAGTAAAGATTTATGAATTGTACTTTTATAATAAGAAAATGATGTTATGGAATTAAAGCATTTTGGACTAAAATGAAAGTAATTTTAAAATCTTTGATAGTATTTTAAAATTTCATATTTGGACCTATTTGAAACTATTTAAATATTTTTTGGGTCATTCTATAATTTCACAAAATTTGGTCGAAATCATAATTTCAGAAAGTTTTGAGATTAACGAAGCATTAATTAGAAATTCTGAAATTGGACATATTTACAAAGTTTCATAACGTTTTGAGACATACTATAGTTTTATAAAGTTTTGGGGTCAAACTGAAAATTTAGGAATAATTTCACTGTAGCAGGTTACTATAGCAAGCGGCTATCCGAATTCTGAAAACCGGAAATCCGGATACGAGCAGTAAGCACCCAGAACGAAAAAGACTTACTGGATTTCGTAATCGGCAAGCCGGATAGGCAAAATTTAAATTCTTGCCTTAACGGTAAGATAAATCCGACTTACCGGATTCCATAAACGGCAAACCGAATACGCCTGGAATGTGAGTAACGGCTAGTTTTTTATCTCAAACTATAAGAACTCAAATCCAACTCATTTTGAAGCTCTCCAACAAGCAAAAACAAAAGGCACACGTGATATCTTGAGCTTTCAACTTGCAAAACACAAAATATTGAATCATTCCTTGTTCTTCATTTTTGAATATCTACTCATTGAGTGAGTTTCATTGTAACTTTTATTTCTTCATTTCAATTGTAAGAGTTTGAGTGTGTGAGACACTTGAGTGAAGAGATTTGGAGATAATTTCTTTGTTGTAAAGGTTTATTGACACCTCGAGTCAATTGTAATCGGTTGAAGTCTCGGAAAGGCTTAGATAGTGAAATCCTCAAGCTTGGATTGCTTGGAGGCGTGGACGTAGGCGGAGATTGCCGAACCACGTAAAAATTCGTGTGTTTGTTTCTCTTCTCCCTTACTCTTTAATTATTGTGCCTTTATTAAACTTATTGCTTTCAATTTTCATTAAGGCATTAGATTGCTTGTTGTGTGGATTTGCTAGGTTAATTTTTTAAATTTTCAATTCACCCCACCTCTTGAGTTGCACACTTATATTTCAGTAAGAAATTAATTTATAATGCTAAATAGAGGATGGTAAAGAGGTGCCAAATCTTCTTTAATAGTTATGGTATCGATGGATGAAATCTTTAAAAACAAAAAGAAAGATTATAGTGATTATGAGAGTTTTTTTTAAATAGATTTTATAAGTTATATATAGTGGATGCTTAAAAAAATATAAAAATTATAATGAGGGTAAATTTAGAATTAGGTGGGATATGTTGAGAGATAAAATTATTTTAAAAATTTTAATGGGATTAACTTAAAAATTGGGGCTAATAGGATATAAGATCGAATATCATTATTTTTTTAATCAATTACTTATTTTATTTGTACAGCAAAAAGTCAAAAACAACTTATTTCATTGGTCACTACAATTTCAAATTGTCCCATAATTTCTCCGAGATCTCCAAAATACACAATCTTTGTAACACCAAATCGATCCAAGGTTCTACATCACCTTCTCCAAAATAATTAAATTCTCTCTTAATGTTTTCATTCTCCTGCTGCCATCTTAATTAGGAGTTACAGGACAAGTCGACGAAAAATTTGCCGAAACATATACAAAAATATTTTTATATAAAATATATTATTTTTAAAAACATCATTTTGATTTGTAATTATATTTCTAAAATATATAGTTTTATAAAAGTCGAAGTGTCATTTTATAAAGAAAAAATAAAGATCCAAAAGTTTTTAGGCATGTTGACTGGAAACTGGAAAAACACACGTCAAAGTTCAAAGTCCAATCTTCGTGTCGACCGCGGGGAGAAGTCCGTCTACGCAAAGAATTGAAATTACATTTCGGCCCACCCGCACTCTTCAAACCGCCAGAAGTTTCTACGTTTCGCCACTTGTCACAAGCACAGCCATCCACTTACTTACTCCTGAGACATCACGCGATGACTAAAACCCCCCCGCTGTCACCGTCCCTATAATGACACCTGCAGAACGCACAGTACGTAGGCCGAATCTATCAATAACAGCAGATCAGAACCACCAAAATCTCGTACAACCGAGGCATTATTGTCACTTTATTAATTCAATAATTAATGAAATTTAATTACTCCAATAGCTGTCAGCTTGTCTCTTTCCTAGTTTCTGCCTCCCAAAGTTAGCAGTGTGTACAAAAAGCGATTGGTTCCAGTGTTTGTTTCCATTGCGCATTTAGAAGACTTCTACACCTCCTTTTCTTAACCTACACTCCCCCGCGCACGATAGTGTAAAGCTTCTCTAGCGGTCTAGCCAATATATATATATATATATATATTGATAAGCTGTAACATCTTTTTCTTGAAGTTTCGCTTTTCTCAGCGTCAGTGTCACTGAACTCGTACGACTATTTCGTGTTTCGGATCGTTGCTTAATTTTTCGATAATCGAAGCTAAATCAAGGTAATTGAAGTTATTTAAGCTTGTATTACTGTTAATTGGCTTCATGTCTGATCTAATACAGGCTTTGTTCAATGTTGTTTAATTTTAGTTATTTTTTTAATAATTACTACTTCATTTGTTTAGATTTGATGTTTTTGCTGTGGAGAGATTTAGTACAAGCAAGTTTGTCTATGCTGAGCTATTATTCTGTTAGGAGATTTTTTTGTTTTTTTTTTTTTTGCTTAGAAAGTTTGATTTCTTTCTTTTATTTGATAACGAGTGTTTTATATTATTATCTGAAACTACTGCGACTGTTTTATTAATTCGTAAACATGTAGTCCATTAGTTTATCGGTTATTTTGACGTGCAATCTATTGTTCATGTAATTGTTGTTATTAGAAGGTGATATCTAACGCTGCTTTCTCCTGTATAGCTGGCAAAAATTGAAAGAATAGAACATAACAAGATATGAATATATTTTTTGTCTTGAGAATTATGAAAAAGATAACAGAAAGAAAAGATAAAATGGTGGAAAGAACGGAAGCATAATTTAACTTTTGGTGATTTTTAGATTAGGTGATATGGAATTATGTTAATGTTTCCCAATAAAACCTATTTATTAGGAAAACCGTGGTAATTTGTTCTGCAAATGATAAGGCAAAACTATGGTAGTTGAAGTCTTGTACTGAAGGAAATATGAAGTTGATGTGGCTTGGTTATTAATTGGCATGTATGTGATATGACAGTTGAGTCCGAGTAGTGAAGTCTCTGAATTTGGTCATTAGAGCTAAGGTGGCTGCAGGTTGGCACGTGGGGACGCCAACGGGAGGCATCTATGATGTATAAGCGAATGTCATCAAGAGATCGTTCAAGTACTTTTGACGTAGAAGAAACCACAGGTAATGCTGTTATTGACAGAAGTAACTTTTCCTTAAAATCTTATGTATCGGCGCCGACCAATGGCTGGCTTTATAATTGACTGATTTAACACCAGTGATGTGCATTGTGGTTATCAAAGTCACTTTCATCTTTTTTTTTTCCTTTTTTAAAAAATGCCCTGCCTAAATGATTGAGATTCTTAATTAATCATTTGCATAAGAAAACAGGCTATGTCAGAATCTTTGGATTTGATGCATATTTCAGTTTCTGTTACATTAGATGCATTGTCTCTGAGCTTTTTTGTCCTCCTTGTCTACTCATTGAAATAGTTTTATCTGATCAAAGGAGATTGAAATAGCAAACATTAAGTCAAGGTGAAAGTTGTCCAGTGATACGATGGTCATAGTAAAATATCATGAATAAGTAGGAACTTTTTGAATGGGCAGTATATTTATTTTTTGGATTTTGAACAGTTACCAAGTTATTTGAGAGATCTCTGAGCTTAGTGCTTGTATTTCTTTTAGCCCTTGTACAGAACGGCACGGAAGTCGAGAATACAAATCCTTCATGGAAGTTGTCTTTCCCACATGTACTAGTGGCAACCTTATCTTCATTCTTGTTTGGCTACCATCTAGGGTTTGTGTGCTCTCTTAAACTTATTTCTTTTGTTGTTGTCTTGTTTTTTTATCAGGTGTTTCTGTTATAGTTTGAGGAGTCATTAAAATTATTATTTTCATTTTGCTATTTTATACAGAGTAGTTAATGAACCACTTGAAAGCATATCTCTGGATCTTGGGTTCAATGGGAACACCTTAGCAGAAGGTTAGATATTGGATTCTTCTCACTAGGATCTTATTTTGTTTCTTGTTAATTTTTGTTTGTTTGCTGGGGTTGGGCGGGGTGGGGGCGGAGGAAAGAGAGGCTATTTACAGCTACTATCTGATGGTGATGTTATACATTCACACCTCTAATATTATATTTTTTCTTGTGCAATGCCAATCACAGGTTTGGTAGTAAGTATGTGTCTGGGTGGGGCCTTCATTGGATCCACACTTAGTGGCTGGATAGCTGATGGGGTTGGCCGTCGTAGGGCTTTTCAGTTGTGTGCTTTGCCTATGATCATTGGTGCTTCAATAAGGTGATGTTTTTGCATGATATGGCAAACTTTGCAGCATTTCATTTCTTTCTGAATCTGTACGAGTTAAGAGCTTTAGCTTAAATGGTCTTGTGGACTCCTGTGACTGCAGAATTTGCAGATTACATGCAAACCATTTTGCTTCTGTGGTTTTATATCACTAACTAAAATAGTTAAGTAGGACTTAAAAGTTTAAATCACCAGGAGTTATTCAATGTTTAGAAGTTACACATGGACATCTATCATATTGCTGTTTTTAGTGCATAACATTATTATTTTGTTTCTTTGCATACATTTTTATTTTGAGTATAAGAAATAGTTTTTGATACAACTTAATACACCTATCCTTTCTCATTCCCTTCTTCTGTTATTTAATTCTTATATATCTGTAAAGAAACTGAAAGCGAAGGTTTGAATTCTCAGTGCAACAACTAGAAACCTTATAGGCATGCTTTTGGGGAGGTTCGTGGTTGGGACTGGAATGGGTCTTGGTCCCACTGTTGCAGCTCTTTATGTTACTGAGGTATATTGATTATAAATCATATGCCACAGTGATTATGGCACAAATTTTCTTTTGTATGAAGAATGCAGGAGATTTTTTTTTAATTTTTTATTTTTAATAGAGAAAATGATTTTGCATCGTCAACTTGAGCAGGTTTCTCCCCCTTTTGTGAGGGGTACCTATGGAGCTTTCATCCAGATTGCAACTTGTCTTGGACTTATGGGATCTCTTTTGATAGGAATCCCTGTCAAAGAAATTGCTGGCTGGTAAGATATGTGCATTGCAGCTCATAGCACCCTTGGTTCATAAATTGTTTTCATATTTACGGATTCCGTTTTTCTTTTAACTTATGTGACCAGGTGGCGCATTTGTTTTTGGGTATCTATAGTTCCTGCTGCTATACTTTGTCTTGCTATGGTCTTTTGTGCTGAGAGTCCGCATTGGCTGTACAAGGTTTGTACTGACTCTCTCTCTCTAGTTATTGCCGGTGTTGAACGCAGCTGCTAACACATCTCATGGCTTTGATTAGAAAGGAAGAACTGCTGAAGCTGAAGCTGAATTTGAGAAGCTTTTAGGTGGATCACATGTCAAATTTTCCTTGGCAGAGTTGTCCAAGTTAGACAGAGGGGACGACGGAGATATTGTGAAGTTTGAAGAATTGCTTTATGGCCGCCATTTTAGAGGTAGATATCATGCTCTGGTATACATTTTAGAGCTTTTGGAGTAATTCTATTCTATTCTGATTCAGCATCTACAGCTGCTGCTGCTGCTGCTGCAGAGCCATCACTACTTTCTCTTTCTTTCATTTTTCTTTTGGGGATTTGTTATTCACATGTTCCTTTTGCAGTTGTTTTTATTGGATCAACCCTCTTTGCTTTACAACAGCTATCTGGTATAAATGCTATATTTTATTTCTCTTCATCTGTATTTAAAAGTGCGGGACTATCATCGGGCCTTGCAAATGTCTTCGTTGGAATTGCAAATTTATCAGGTATATGTATGTTCCTTAATATGTTTTTGCATACACTGCATTAGTGCATTTTT
Organism: Citrus medica; assembly: GCA_002013955.2. NCBI lineage: Eukaryota > Viridiplantae > Streptophyta > Magnoliopsida > Sapindales > Rutaceae > Citrus > Citrus medica. The sequence continues at coordinate 36,221 of MKYO02025524.1, read as the reverse complement.
ATGAAGCTTAATTTTGTTTGTTTCCAGGATCTGTTGTCGCAATGGTATTGATGGATAAACTAGGAAGGAAGGCACTCCTCCAGTGGAGTTTCTTCAGCATGGTAATTTGTTCTTGCATTTCATTAATCTTGGAAGCCTTTCTTGTGTTAGTGGCATAATGATAATGATAAAAGAGCTGTATACCCTTCATTTAAAGAATATCAAAAGGAGGTGGTTTGTTGTACCCCGTGTTGGTACATAGACTAGACATTTTTCACTTAGCTGATGCAATAGGGGCTTGTTTGGTTTCCCAGTGCATTGTTGATTTTTTATTTAGTAAGTAAACAGGAAGAGGAGCTCATTAGTGATTTGTGGCAAATGAGAACGGGATAGTATAATCACCCAGAACCAGAAGTAACATAATGTTTTGGAAACAAGTTGGCCATTCATGCACATTTATCTTTTTCTATTCATTATTGTTATGAAACCTACCCGTCCCTGTTTTTTCAAGCAAGCCTCTGCACACAGTAGTATGATTATTTCTTTCCTGATTATATTTGAATTAGTTAATGGAGCCTATGGTTTAATAATTGCTACTCTTACGCGATGGATTTGATCTACACAGGCAGTGTCAATGGCTATCCAAGTTGCTGCATCAAGTTCTTATATACCAGGCTCTGCAGCTCTGTACCTCTCTGTTGGTGGTATGCTAATGTGAGTGTCATTATAATTGATAAATCATAAATATGCATTTCCTGTCTGCGGCCATACAAAAAATGCTCTATGTTGCAATCAACTGGGTAACACCTCTTGAGGTGGTACAAGAGGCTTGAGGTTCAAATCTGGTTGGGAGGAGTTTGGCTGACACTTATGAGATGCTACCGAAAAAAGGAAAAAAGTTAGCTCGTGTCACATTCATTTGTAACTTGCATTTTGTAGTTGTGTATCTTATGTTTGGTAATGAAATGGTCTTGGTATGTTTCCTACTAACCCACTGAAACAGACTTTTAACACTGTTAGCACGGAGAAATTTTCTTGTGTTTGGTAATGAAATGGTCTTGGTATGTTTCCAGCTAACCCACTGAAACAGACTTTTAAGACTGTTAGCATGAATAAATTTTCTTGTGTTTCTTGAAACTGGACCCTAATTGTAAAATTTATGCAGGTTTGTATTAACATTTGCTCTAGGAGCTGGTCCAGTCCCAAGTCTTCTCCTTCCTGAAATCTTCCCCAGTCGAATTAGAGCAAAAGCAATGGCAGTGTGTATGTCAGTACACTGGGTAATTTTTCTTTCACATCTTTTGTTTTGTAGTGTTTGCTTGCACCTCATTTTGGAGCTGAAATTAGAAACTATATTTGAAAGTTCTGAAAGCTTTGACAATGTAATGAAATGGGATGACTCGATTTTGATTCTTGAATATATGGCCTTCTTCAGGTGATAAATTTCTTTGTGGGCTTGCTGTTTTTGCGACTGTTGGAGCAACTAGGGCCACAGCTCTTGTATTCTATATTTGGAACCTTTTGCTTAATGGCAGTGGCTTTTGTGAAAAGAAATGTTGTGGAAACCAAAGGAAAATCACTCCAAGAAATTGAGATAGCTCTTCTTCCGCAGGAATAATGGAAGTTATTTTCCTGTTTAAAGAAACTTCAGTAAAACAGATGTAAGCAAGGGTTGCTTATCTGATAAAAGGTATTCGTGCGGCTGAAGCAAGATGAGAAACCAGAATGTCAGAATTGTCGATTGGAAAACCCTTGCATATCTACAAATATGATCGGGAAAATGCTGCATATGAGTTCTAGTGGAGTGTGATCTAGCCTTTATTTCACTGGTCAAATTTCAGCACGGGCAGGCCTGGCCTTTTTGAAGCTTTGATTTGTGATTCATATGGTCTTAAATATGTACTGCCCTTAATATTCATAACTGGTGTATGAAATCAGGGGCGGATCTAGCATGTGACTAGTGGGGGCTTGAGCCCCCACTGGCCAAAAAAAAAATCTAAAATTAAAAAAAAATTTAGTTTTTTAATTAGTCCCATAAAAAAATGAATTAAAATAATCACTATAAATTATAAATTCTCATAAAATTTAAAATTTAACTTTTAAGAATTATAAAAACTTATATTTTAATTAAAAATAATGATAGCCTACCACTCAAAATATTTTCAATTCTCAAAAATAGGATTAATTCTTTCAGTCTCTATAATAATACTAGAGCGAATGTTTTCAGTTATGAAATTTATGAAAAATTATCTTTGGAATCATATGGGATAAATGATAGTTTGATTGTTTATATACGAAACAATAAATTTACTAATATTGATAATGAGTCTATTGTATAACATTTATAAAATATAAAAATGTATAGAGAATAATTATAAATGTATTAGAAAATATTTTATATATTCAAAATTTTAGTTTTTTATATTTTATTATTATCTAATTTAGTCTCCGGTAAATTATTTTTCTAGATTCGTCACTGTATGAAATGCATATTGTTCCTATATGATGTCGAGTTGCTTGCTTAAAGATCTAGTGTTGGTCTCAAATCACTTTTGGCTTATAAATAGTTGACGGTGACCTGCGGTGGAGAAAGCTGGCAACTCAAAATGCAATGCTTAAAATAATCTGTTAATCACATAGGGTAAATTTTGGATTAACCCTCATGAATGGATTGTTTTCAAATCATTTCTCTTATTTTTAGAAATCTTGAGTTATTCTTATTTATTTATTTATTTCCTTAATGAAAATGGGAGTAAATTAAAACTCTCAAAAGTAAATGGGGTGATAAATGGGTGGTTTGAGGATATATAATTCACAAAGGGTGAAATTAATTTAATGACATACTAAACTTTACTTCACAACACTTCCCAACAAGAAGCTTATAACCGTTAGGGATGGTAACTAGAAATTGAATTTTAGGGGATGGTAACTAGTAATTGAATCTTAGGACAAATGCCAGTGAGTTGACGATGTCGAGTGGCAAAGAAATTAATGGCGTGTGGATATCTAGAACTGTTTTGAGAAGAGGGCACGATACGGTGGCTAATGGTAATAATATATGTAGAATTGTAGATCAGTAACTCGCTAATTCATCTGTGCATGGTTCACTGTTCCAGTGAAGAGTTTAAAATATTTACATAAAAGAACATGTGATTATGTGCCTAATTTTATTTTCTAAACCAAAAGATTTTGATTAAAATTGGGTAATTATCCACCGGTTAATTGATATTTTGTACTTTGTTAAAAATATATCTTTTTTTGTTGGTTGTAGCTATCTATAGAGTGTATTACTTTTTTATTTTTTTCATTGACACCTTCAGAAGATTTAATAGAATATTGATAAAAAGATAATTTTATCCCTGAATGTAAAAAAAATCTAATCTTAATTAAATAACAAAAAAATATATTTAATTTTGGAGTTTGATTGACATAAAAAAGTGTATATTTAATAAGGATAAAATTATCAATTTTTTATTTACAGTGTTGATTAATACGCTAATTATTATTAAATTATCTTAACACTCCCCAAATATATTTTTATGTTAAATTAATTTGTAATATGTTAATTTTATTTTAATTTTATATTATAAATATATTTCAAGAATAAAAAGGAGTTGGAACAGGGAGCAAGCAACAAAGAAAAATTAATAGAGTTTATTTGAAATGTATTATTGAGGAAGTATAATCAATAAAAATTTTTTAAAAAAAGTGAGTTGATAATGCTCGTGATTGTTAGGTGGCTATTTCACCACTTGACCATCACACTTCTCTATGTACATATAGTATAAAAATAAATAAATATCAATAAATCAAAATAAGAAGATGTGTTCCTCGCCTATAAAAGACAAGGAAAAGCAAGAAGGAGAGCAGCTAAGGAGAGAACGAGGGAGTAGCTAAGGAATTTTTTTTCTTTCTAATTTATCAATTTTGTTGTATATATATTTCAAAAGTTTGTTAAATAAAAAAAATATTTTGTTTTCTTTCAATATGAGTGGCTAATTTTATTAAGTCGAGGTGAAAGATGAAGTTCAAGGTTTCAAATTATTAAATTAATTACTTTCTGAAGTAATTTTTAAATTTATTTTATTTTTTGGTTATTTTTATATTATGTTAATTTATAAATTTTCTTATATTTATATGGTATTTTAACGTAATGCCAACACATTAATATAGTTGTGGCACATTAGGTACTTGATTCCATATTTGTCCACACACATAGTTAGTTAAGAATTAAATGACATAATAATTAACTAGTAAAAGTGATGCAAAATATAAAAATGAGTATTAAAACTATAGTTTGAATATTGAGAGTGGATCATGTAACTTTAGTATATTTTTATATTGATTCTTATTAATTTCTTTTCCCATATTTAATTTTCTTTACTTAATAAATTGACCACTAGATTTTAAATTTCCCGTGGTTTGACTCCGGACTCACCGAATTATATTATAACTAAACACTCTTATATTTGGGAGTAATAATACTTTTTGAGTTGTGTCAGAGTTGCTGGGACCAATAATGGTCACAAAATTAGTTATATAAATCCGTTAAACTTGTTAATTTAAAGATATAAAATTGTCAAAATAGGCGTTTTAGCTAATTAGAGGTTATTTACAACATAAATCAAGAATTCATGCTTATATAATCCATTTTAAATAACATATTTTGTTATAATAATAACAAATTAAAAGAAATAGTTATTTAAAATATATTCAAAATAACCATAATATCAGTTATAGGAAACTTGAAATATTATAACTTTTTTTCCATCAATCAAAAAATAACAACATAGAACTAATTATGAGGAACTTAGGGTTGTAGTTGTTCTCATCAATCCAAAATTAGGAGTAAAAAAAAATATTTTTCCAGATATTCTTTTTAATCTTCTAATGGTGTTAATACAAAAGTGATACATTTTATAAATTTCAACTAAAAATTCAAAAGGGAAAAAAAATTAATGTATTTTTAATAAAATGCGGTTCATTAAGCAAAATTTTGTTTACAACATGTCAATTATCAAATTTCATGCCTGTCTTGTTTCGGCAAAGAATAAGGAAAAGAAAAAATTATATTAACTTAAAAGTGAATTTGAAGAGGGTGAATATTATAACTATAAAATACAAATTAAAGTAAAAGAGGTTGCACGGGCACATGTGGTCCAACAAAGCTCGGGGTCATCAAATTGTGTAATCATTTCGTATTTGCCACGTATTTTATTCATGTTATATTAAATTTAAGTAAACACATATATGATTTATTTATTAATCGTATTGAAAAGTCAAAACTTGTATTTGATATATTTATTAATCACATTAATTGTATTAACTTGTTTAACATATTTAATACAAAGAAGCTAAAAATTAATTAAAAATAATATGTCAATATTATTCTTAAAATATGTCATAAATAAATTAATGTGATATAAACAAGTTTATAACACTTTATAAAAAGGCATTTAAAAAGGAAAAACGAGTATATAAAAGAAATAAAGCTTGTAAATGTTTTTTTGTGTGAAAAAGAATGACATATTAAATCACATTGCCCTAAGAATAAAGAAGTCAATCAATTAGAAGTAGACAACTATAATATAGAAGAACAAATTCTAAATATAGAAGAAGTTGTTAATATAGATAAATTATCTGATAGTGATAATATATGTATAGTCAATAGTAGTGAATCAGACATTAGTAGCAATTCAAGTTTAGAATCAAATTCAAAATTACAATAAGATGTAGAATTTAAGGTTCTAGAAACTTGCACATCATTGTTTTTTATAAAAATTGTACAGAATGTAATAAAAATTTTGAATTAGGATATAGAGACACAAACTGATGAAATTTCTTTTATAATAATTGTAAAAATAAACAACAAGACGATGAAACAATAAAAATAAATAGAGTAGGTAGTGAACTAATAAATATAGATGTAGAATTATTATTTAAAAAAAATAATTTATACTAAAGTAATGATAGACACAAGTGCAAATAAATGTATTATACATGATAGATTGATAGGTTAGTACCTAAGGAGAATAGGAATAAACTTAGAAATCTAGTTAATAACTAAATATTACACAGTTTAATGGTGAACTAATGCAGATTACAGAATGTATAAATAATATGTCCATAAGAAAAATGGTGAAATGCATATTTTACCACAAACATTTATTTCTAATAAAAAAATAGGATATAAATTTATTATAGGATTAAATTTTATATTAGACAATAATGGTAGTATTTGGAGTAAATTTCTTCAAAAAATCAACATTTAATCAATCTAAATATGAAACACATATTTTACCGCACGAAAAGAAAACTTTTAGTTGTAGAAAAAGATTTAGATATAGAATCCTTTGATTCTTTATTGGAAGAAGAAAAAATAGAAAATACAAAAGAAATAGACAGCAATAGTAGACTAGAAGTAAAAAATGATGTACATGAAGTAGAAATGTTAGATGAAGATGAAATAGACAAGTACTTAGTGAAATACTAACTAGGCAACCTAAGAGGGGGGGTGAATTGGGATTTTAAAAATTATCCTAGGCAAACCACACAACAATTTAATCTATTGCCTTAATCAAATTGAAAACAATAAATTCAATCATGCACAATATTAAAAGAGTAAGGGAAGAGAAAACAAACACAATGATTTTTACGTGGTTCGGCAATCCCCGCCTACGTCCACGCCTCCAAGCTCACCGGGCTTGAGGATTTCACTAAGCTAGCCTCCCAAGGCTTCAAACGCTTACAATTGACTTCCAAGGTGTCAATGGACCTTTACAACAAGAGATTATCCCCAATCTCTTAACCCAAGTGTATCCCAACACTTACAATCTTTTAACTTGATTTTACAAAAAGGATTACAAATGAATCTCTCACACAATGTGTTTGATCACAAATGAAAGCTCAATGTGTGAATGAATGAGATGAATACAAGGATTTAAAGCTCAATAAAAGTTGTATTCTCAATATTTTGCTCAATGATGATCGTTGGAAATCTTCTTGTTTGAATTGGATTGAACTTATTTATAGTTGGAGCTGAAAATCTAGTCGTTACAAACTGTCGGACAGAAAATGGTTCGCCGTTAACCATAACGATTAGCCGTTTCGGTTGGTCAAAGTTACCGTTGGGCCAATTTTCAAATAAACGGTTAGCCGTTTAGGCTTACCCTTTCGCCGTTAATTTCCAGAGACCTGCAAAATAAATTTGGTTTAACCGTTCTTACTAAACGGTTCAAGGTTAGCAAAACTGGAAATAATCGGTTAACCGTTTTCAGTAAACGGTTCACCGTTAGTTTCCAGAATCATCATTTTAACAATACTTTGCAGAACATGCTTTCTGGAAATTATCGGTTAGCCTTTTTAAATAAACGGTTAGCCGTTTTTAAATAAACGGTTAGCCGTTTGCTACAGTGATTGCTACAGTAACCTGCACAGTGCACTATTTTCTGAAATTACAGTTTGACCCCAAAACTTTACAAAACTATATTATAACCCAAAACGTTATGAAACTTTACAAATATGTCCAATTTCAGAATTTCTAAATAATGCTTTGTTAATCCTAAAACTTTCCGAAATTATGTTATAGCCCAAGATGCTATGACACTTTTCAAATAAGTCCTTCACCAAAATTTCAAGCAATACTTGTTTATTTCAAAGTTTTCAAAATGTTTCAATTAAACCATAAACTTTGAAAAACAACCAATTTCATAAAATCATTTTTCCATTAAATATGAAACATTTATAATGTGAAAATAATGATTTATTTAAAAAGAATAAAAACAATCAATTTCATAAAATCATTTTTCCATTAAATACAAAACCTTTAAAATGTGAAAATAATGATTTATTTAAAATGAATATTAAATAATTTGAGCTTAAAAGATTAATCATTCTTAATCTTGTTTGTTATCATCAAAATCAATATTATGGAAACATATATGTTAACACTTAGATGATGTAGTAAATATAGAAAAACAAGTAGAATGCTTAGAGTGTGAGAAATGACCCGAAGAAATTAGGAAAAAGGTAGAAAAATTAGAAAAATTAGAAATAATAGGAAATAATCCAATCAGAAAGGATAACAAGGAAGTATATAAGTTATAAATCATTAATTCAGACATAGCAATAAAAACATGAGATTTACCTTATAGTCTAGAAGATAGAAAATAATTGAAAATGCATGTAAATGAATTATTAGAACTAAAAACAACTAGAAATAATACCAGTAGACATAAAAGCCCCGCATTCATTGTAAATAATCACAGTACGCAAAAACATGGAAAAAGTATAATGATAATAAATTATAAAAGATTAAATGATAATACTTTAGATAATAGTTATAAAAAAACCTAATAAAAATGAATTAGTAAATTGTATACAAAATACTAAATATTTTTCTAAATTTAATTGTAAAAGTGGATTTTGGCAAATCCGATTCCACAAAAATCTATTCAATGGACAAATTTTAGTTGTTCAGAAATACATTTTGAGTGGTTAGTAATGTCATTTAGACTAAAAAATACCCCACAAGTTTTTTTAAGTTAGAAAGGATATAATATTAAAACTTTTTAAAAAAATTTGTAGCTAGAATAAATTTAGCCTAACCCCCACATATTTCGACAAAAATTAATTGGCGCGCACACTAATGTTTTGACAACCATCACCACGCCCCCAAATCAACATATCCAACTGTTATCTTTAATGATAGAAGGGCCAAATTGAGATTTGATACAAACGGCTAAAAAAAGAAAATGAAACAAACAAAGCGCACCGTTTAGGAGGGTAAAAGAATAGAGAAAACGCACCGTTTGGTAGGGTAAAAAAGAGATTTGACATCAAATATCTGGCAAAAACCATCGAGAAAATTGATGAAGTTGCATTGTCCAGGATGGCAGTCCACCCAGGTTGGGTATGCGGAGACAGAGGAGAAGGCATTTTTGGGTTTTGGTCGTCCAAATCACTATGTCATCCTGATAAGCTTTTTCCATTCCAATTAATTATTTTTCAATCATTTATATTCAGTGATTTTTTTTTTCTGTTGCTTGCTGGATTTCTCAGGGAGCGCTGCTACTTATGGCTTATCTGTATTGTATAGCTCGGGTTTATTATATTCCAAATGCTAATATTTTACTTTTAGTTCATTCTTTCTAAATCTCTGCTCTGTAATTATTATTATTATTATTATTAGTTACTATTTATACGGTGATAATAAACTGTCTGCATTATAACATCGATATTTTAAGAATAGATCTAAGCATGATCTTGCTGGCTTCTGAACTGCTTTTGTTTTCTTAACTTCATTTTTGTTTCTCTTGCAAGTACTATTTTGTTTATTTTTTTTAATACTGTTATACAGGACTGATACTGATATTACATAAGATATTATAATTAATATTTACAAACAGACTCTACAGTTGGGACCTTCATCGTGACATGTACTCCTCTGAAGCGCTGCCCAAATTCTTTAAACGCTCTCAAATATTCGAAAGTTGTCCACTCCACTCACATTTCCTCCACTTAATTATTTAATAATTGAGGGAGGATTGTAAATAACCCTCATAAATGTTTTTATGGAAGCTCAAACCCTTACACTCAACATTTTAAGTGCAATATCTCTCCCACTTGACCAAAAGCACATTGGTCTATTTTATTTATTTATAGAAGGACAGGAAAATTAACCCCTTTGAGTTGTGAATTGATAGAGATTGGGGTAAATTATGACTTGTTCATTTTTGGTATTTGCGTGACACAGAACTAGAAAATTATAAAATGACAAGTGCAATTATATGGTGCAATCATTTTAGTTTTCTTTTAAGATGGTTGAGGGTAGATATGTATTGATGTATAACTCCATTGACTGAATTCTAATATCTTTTGTGACAGGTGAATTTGGCAAACTTTAAAGAGCCAATAACTGGGGTTGAAGGTAGTTTGGCTGCTTTTTGGTTCTCGAACTTCTGATTTAGGTTTTATGTAATAATTATTTGTTTTCAGTTAGTTTAATCAAATTGCTGAGGGTAGAGGTTGTCTTATGATCTTCAGCATTAATATGTCTCGCTAGCATTAATTATTTGTTATCAACGGTCTCTGCTGTGTTTATGGATTAGGGTAATGTCGTCATTTTATTTTTCTGCACTTGCATGTAGTGAACAGCAGCACCTGATATATTTTCTGCATTTTTAATGCTTAATTTTCAAATCAAGGGCAAACAAGTCTTTTCACTCAGTCAAGTGACCTACTGTGTGAAAGATAACGGTTGGATATGCTGATTTGGGGGCATGGTGATGGTTGTTGAAACATTAAGGTGCACGCCAATTTTTGTCGAAACATGTGGGGGTTGGAGAAATAATAATATAGTCATTTCTAAAATTACCCATTTAAATAAGATTTTAGACTGCTTTAAAAATAATAATATAGTTATCTCTAAAAAGAAAATTGAATTATTAAAATATAAAATATATTTTCTAGGATTAACAATAGTCAGAGGAACAATAGAATTACAACCACTTATAGTTAGTAAAATATTAGAATTTCCGGATAAGATAGAAGATACTAAAGAATTACAAAAATTCATAGGATTGTTAAATTACAATAGAAAATTTATATCAAATCTTAGTACATTAATACGACCTTTACTATGATAAATTAAGTAAAAATAGACAAAAATATTTTAATAGTGAAGACATAAAATTAATTCAAAAACTTAAAGGAATAGTGAGAAATCTCAAACCATTAGCATTACCAATAGACAGTTACTATAAAATTATACAAATAAATGCTAGTAGCTTAGAATGGGTAGGAATATTAATCTAAAAGCCCAATAAAGATAGTTTGAAAGATAAAGAGGAAATAACAATGTACACTAGTGGTAAATTTACAGGGATAGAAGGTAGAAAATTAAGTACAGAATTAAAATTTTAGGAATAATAAATTCTTTAAATTTATTTCATTTGTATATAAAAAATGACACGTTTACAATACGAACAAGCTGTGATAATATTATAGAATTTTATAAAAAAAAGTACAAAAGAAAAATTTTGAAAAGAAAAATTCTCTTATTAGTAAAAGACGAACATACTTTTTAGAAGTAATAATTGGAAGAGGATACTAAACGAAATTTGAACACACAGTAGGTAAAGATAAAATTTTAGCTGATATTCTTTCAAGACTAATTAATCAATAATTATTTTAATAGGAATAGAGTGATATATGAATTCGGTCCAATTAAATTTAGACAGTTTTCATCATGAACAAATTTAAGCTTTAAAAGTAAATTTCAGTTATTAGACAGTTAACAATGCATTTTAGACAATTTGTGGTGTGTTAGTAATCCACAAGATAAATTAAAATAGCAAATTCACTTATTCATTATTTTAGACAGATTAATAAACATGTAGACAATAATTACTTTACACTTTTTCGTACTAGTTAGAGGTTGACAACCAGGTATTTATAGTCAGTGGAGAGAAGTAGTTGATTTAATAATCAATTATCCTGATCTATACTATAAATGTTTTTATACATTTCATAAAAGCTATAAAATTTGCTAAATAGGGAATATGACCAAATTATCATGTTAGCCATTTAATTAATCCTTTAAACAGTGCATCAACATCATCATCATCAATACAATTTTGTAATCATTGTGAGGTCATGACATGCACAGTTAAAAAGCTTAATGAAACTAGATATCATTCAGACAATGAAGTAAATGCATGTAGACATACAATATTTGCATTAGAAAGTGCTAATGTAGAATTAATTAGATAGCCTACGCTTCAAAATAAAAGTCATACATTAGACACTCAACATTGTGGTAGACATAATAAACAAACAATAATAAGAAAAGAATATAATGAACTTGAGAAATGAAAATTTTCACTTTTTCCAAAGAGGGAATATCCACTTCCAACACATCTAATTAAAAAAAATTAGACAAGAAACTACAAAAATAGCTACAGAGAAGCAAATATATATTATAAAATTTTTAATTGACCTATCTATATTATAAGTAAAAATTAATGGTTTAACTATCATATGGGAGACTCAGTAATGTAAATTGCCTGAAGGAAGATCCCTTGTGTATATAAGTTTTTTTAAAAAGATTTACCTGTCAATGCCACCTTGTTTATAGTATATCATAAGCCTGTATAGATTTATATAATATTTTCTTTTTAATTTGTTCAAATCCCCTTTATAATAATTTACCTGGATCTTGTTTGTCTATTATATTTTCAGTTCTTTTTATAGTTTCTTTACCTTTACTAAAAAATGAAAGTGACCTTCTAAGTCTTTTTGCCATATTTACATTTATTCTACTATTTCTTACTAAGTCCATTGCTTTTTAATATTACTTTAGGTCGTAAAATATCTTTAATGTCTACTGTTCTACGTGCTAGAATTGGTTCTTTTAAATTGAACTTTTCTACTCTATTAGTCAACATGTCTAATTCTATATCTAAATTGTCTAACGAGTTACTAAGTTCAAAGTTTGATAAAGATTCTTTATTCTTTCTAAAGGTTTAAAAATTAATTTCAAATTTGTTGAGTCTATTGTCTAAGTCGACTAACTTATTACTGATTTTAATAAAAAATTTAATAATAGTATTGGCTTGGGCTTGTTGGATAGTATTACTTTTTTGACTAAATTCTTTATAGCTATAACCTATTGGGTTTAGATGTGGGATTTCATGCTTTAGTTCTGCTAAAGATTCTATTAATAATTTATCTAAAGTCATTCATTAACTATTATTTTTATTGCATCTAATTATATTTGTAAATATCGATGTGTAAATTTAATATTTTCTATTTCTACTTTTAAACTTTCTACAAGATTTTTAATTTCTAATTCTACTGGATTATGTGTTTTTATGTCTAATAATTGAATTAATTCTATTATTTCTTTCTTCCTAGGGAATCTTTTAACCTGGCTATTAAAATATGCTAATAATTCTTTAATATAATCTAAATTTCTTCTTAATATATTAATATTAATAGTTTCAAAGAATTTTCCTAGTCCTAATATTAGCTCTTTTAGCTTTTCAATATTGACTTCTAAGTGTTGTCCTAAGTTGAATAATAAGTCTACTATGAAATTTTGTTGGCTATTGCTAGTATATGGGAATGTTTAAATTGGTTTTCTAAATGTTCAATATTACAATTAATTTTTATTCTCTCTGTTAAATTTAATTTTTGTTTTCTATGATGGCTAATTTCTAAATCTCAATATTCTAATTTCTGGAAATTCATTAACTTGTTAAATCTTCTAATTTTTAATGCTAGATTCTCGTATTTGTCTAGTAATTTTATTTGCTTGTTAATATTATAATATTGTAAATTATACCTTCTAAAATTAAATATGGGCAAAATTGTAAAAGCGTAATGTTTAATATTTATTTTTGTTTCTATTTTAGGAGGTAAAGGAGATGTGTAATCTACTAAAAGCTTCATATTTCCTAATATTTCTTCTAATAACATGTCTAAATGTAATTATTCACCACTAATTCTTGCTACTTAAGTTTCTACAATTTCTAAAGCACTTTCTAAAACATATACGTAAGGGTTATTTTCTATCCAAGTATCAGAATCTTTTTCTAAAACAACAAATAGGCTTTTATAAAAGTTTTCAAGATTTTGGTCAAATTTAGCAATGATGGGAAATATATCATGAAGTAAACGAAGTTTGCTTTATAACTACTCATATAAAAAAATTTTAAAAGAAGAACAAAAGATGTGCTCTATACCAAAGAAGAGGAAAGAGAAAATGGAGGTAGTATGACACCAATTTTGGTTTTATTGATTATTTACCATATATTATTTGATAATTAATTTTGTGTTCAATATATAAAAATTATTTTTTAAAATAATATTGCCATATATTGTTTGATATTTATATTATAAATGTGTTAACATGTTGAGGTAGTTCGACAGTAAATAATCGTGTCGTGTCGTGTCAATCTATTTATTAATCATATCAATATTTGTTAACACGAATGCAGAAAAGTCATGATGTATTCGTGTCATGTGATCGTGTCATAGCCGATTTTGCCAGTTCTATACAAAACTAAAACTTTGACCACAACAATCACTCTCTCTTTGAAAATCTTAATTTACTCTCATTTTTGTTAAGAAAACACAAAAAATAAGTTTATCAATCCATCCCTAATTTTTTTCCATATCTTTTCAACAAAAATAAAGATAACTTAAAGATTTTCAAAATAAAAAGGTGATTTAAGGGCAATCAATTCGTAATGTGGATAATCCAAAATTTACCCCATTAGTTAAATATGGCCTTGAGGTTCAACTGAACAAATAACGTGACACTGTCGACATACAAGAAGTTTTTAGCTTGGACTGTTTTTCCACACGAGTTGATTTACACCACTTGGACACAGAACATGACTTGATAACTGATTAAGGGAGAGAGATTGACGGCAGAACAATTTCTGGGTCTAGGCAGATGGGTATAGGAAATAGCTTCTTGATGGAGTCCATACCCACCAACACCTGTGTGCCAAACAGTTCGTTAGCACTACTAACATTTGGGTTTCTTTACCTTTATGAATCTGAATCACATCAGCGGTGATAAACCCTCCTTGTTCTGGTTTAATTCACATTTTATTTCATCTTACAGGCTCAACAAGCACAACAACTAAATTAGCATATCAGCACGGCTGCTGGCATACAAACATGTGATACAATATATTATTCTTATCCTTCAGTTTACAATGAGTAAGGATGTTTTGCATAAAAACTGTTGTATTCAATAAGCAAAACACGAGGTGCAATACATTATAAATCTAAGATACAATTAGCTTAAAGCCGATTATAATCTTCAATAATTACTCAAACAAATAGAAAGGAAAATTTCTTCGCACTTTCACAGTACCTCAACACTTGCCAAGATCAAAAGAACCTTACAGAAAAACCAGCATTGGTTTTTGTGGCTTTTAAGGGGCCAAATTCATCAAAATCAGAATCTGAACCCATGTCATCGTACCATCCTCCATGAGAATCCTCATCATGATTACTCTTTGTCAATGGAACATGCAGCTCAGATGCTGGGACTGGAAGGGGCTCTTCATTGAAATACTTGTCCTGGAGCAGTTCCATGGCAGTGGCTCTGGCAGCTGGATCATAACAAATAAGTTTCTTGACGAGAGAGATTTCATCAATGGACCGGCTAGGCAGGCAGGACTCCAGACCAGCTGGGTTCTCTACCTTGTTAAATGAAATCGTTCTGTAATCAGGAAGTTCAGCACAGCCCGGCCAGACCTCTTCGTTTAAATTGCCCAGAACACTAATAATTCTAGCAAGCTGGTCAATATCAGAACTCCCAGGAAAAAGGGGTTGTAGGGTTAGAAGTTCTGCAAATATGCAGCCCAATGACCACAGATCAACCTCAAGTCCATAGGATGTGGATCCATAAAGTAGTTCAGGGGCTCTGAACCAGCGAGTTCCAACACAGGAAGTGAGGGCACCTTGTCTACCATCTCCACCATCCTCTGCGTCATAAGAATAGGTACCCTTGAAAAGATCATCTTCTACATCGCTGGTTGTGCATGTTGCAAAACATGACGTATCTCCATCATGAACATTCGTATCCTTATCAGTCTCATCTATGGAGTTCTTAGCCTTTAGTTCGTCTAATGCCCTAAAATAATCTTCTCTACTCATTATACCCTGCTCTTGATTAACATCTCCTTCTGGGGATGCATCTTCTACCTCAAGATCAACTTGTGGAGCTTCAGACATGTTATCTTGATATGGAGCATTGGGTTCACAAGGCTGAGAATTACCATCAGGAGCATCGAATTCATTACCCAGGAGTATCCTTGCCTGTAAACAAAATCAAACAGAAGAACAATTCACATTCATTCAGAAAACAGCATAAACTACTCTAAATGCTTTTAGAAAGCACAAATGATACAGAGAAAATGACACATGATTGTGTGTTATATACGTCATCGTTTCTGAGATTCACTCCTAAACAATTGGCCGCCACAAGATGAGTAGTAATTAAACCACAAACTTGCAGCGAAAGGACTCAGATTCTTCAAATTTAGAGAGGAATGATTAATCCTTAATAAAAATCAGACCTGTATCTGTCAGATGATTGGTTTCAACTAAATCAAGGTTCCACAATTGTCATAAGCATACATATTATAAACTATAAATTCACAAACATTGGTGTCTATCATAATGCATGTCATTTTCTCAATGGCATAAAATAATTGAGGCATTAAATTAAAAAAATATGAATTTTGAAGCAAATTACCAGGCCAAAATCGGCCAACTTGAGAACCCCATCATCGCCGATCAACAAATTCCCAGGCTTCAAATCCCGATGAACGATCGTATTCCTGTGACAGGCGTCCACTCCACACAAAATCTGGACCATCCATCTCTTAATCTCACCGACGCTGATTCCACGATCGCCCCCGCCCTCTCTCTTCTTCTTGGACTCCGCAATCACCGTCGCCAAATCGGTCCTGAGAAACTCCAGCACCAGCACGGCGTCCTCGTCCTCCCGCCAAAAGTACTCGTGCAAAACCACCACGTTCGGCGAGTTCTGTAGGATCTGCAGCGCCTCGATTTCTCGGAACGCCGACTGGTAGTCGTGGACCTCCTTCAGCGCGACGATCAGGTTGTCCGATAATCGCCGGCCCTTGTACACGTCGGAGTACGCGCCGGAGCCCACGCACTCGAGGATTTCGTATTTGGCAATGATCTCGGGTCGGGTATGGATGCTCCAGCTCTTGGGCAACGGTTGCTCCATTTATATGTTGTTTTTGTTTTGTTTTGTTTTGTCGATTTGTATTGTATTGTGTTTGGTTTTTTTTTTTTTTTTTTTTATCGTTCTTACAGTTATTTAACAGCAAGGATCAGTTATCCGAGGAAGAAGAGGAGGAAAGTGAAATGACCATAACGCCCTCGTCCTCGAATTAATTGTTGTTCGTTTTTATTGTCCTATAAATATGAGAGCAGCTGAGTAGGTTGGTTTATTTAATTTTTTTTAATATACTATTAAAGAGAATTTTATTATTAATTATTGAAACTAAAAAATAATACCCTTTTATTTCAATAAGAAAGAAAAATAGAGTATGCAGAACTAGAAAGAAACACTTGAACAATTCTTATTTTGGACCAAATTGTTTAACATCATATACTTAACTTGACCGTTAACAAACATATTAGCAAGCAAGAACACAAGACTGTCCATTTGATGGCTTGATAACAATTGGACCGATTGGCCGTGGCCCAGATTTTAGATGATACTTATGAATGCACTTTTGGATGCCAAAAAAAAAATAATAATAATAATAATCTAATGGTAGATCCAGGATCAGCTGCCTTTACTTTTCAAATTCCTCACGAAAAGAAAAAGGGTACCATTTCGAGTATAATTCTTCTGTCTCTACGGTACAACTTACAATATAGTAAAATGTTGATAATAAATATTAAATAAATTAATAATTATAATTAAATAATAAAATTCTCTGATCCCAATTTGGGAAAATATATTAAATTAACCATTTCGCTAAATGCATGATGTAATATTTGTTTTTGTGAATTATTTAGGGTGCAATGAAGATATAAATAAACAATTAATCAACTAAAAAAACTCAAAGTTCATAACACTAAAGATTTTTTTTTCTTACAATTTCAATTGTTTGAATTTAACTCTTTGGAAAATAAAAATTTAAAATTGTTTTTTTTTAAAAAAAAAAAATTGAACTTAGGAATTTTTGTAGAACCATAGTATTATAAAAAAGTAGTTGTTCAAGGAGATTAAAAAATTGACACCCCCGATCTGGTAGAAAGAACCTTTAACTTAATGAATCTCCATCCACATCACAAAATATTAACATCAAAATAATTGTAACATCAGAAGAAACCCCAAATTACAACATAATTTACTTCCAAAAAGCGCTGGAGAGAATGAACAATTCCCTCCATTCTTGTCCCAAGTCAGTCTGTAGGATACAAACATGTAACTATTTTCGCTTTAGTTCAAACTATATAGCTGCAGCTACACTGCACACAAAAGGGCTTTCAGAAAACATTCACAAAACAGCAAGGTTTGGGAAAAGTGCTTCATTACTGTCCGTCTGTCCAGCTTTCACCATTATTAAGCTGCACAACCTCCACACACGATACTCCTTCTGTTGGCAAAACATGAAAATAAGCAGAAAAAGTCAGGTAAGATCGATGCACCTGAAAAATATGCAACAAAACTAACACAAAGTCATGTACTCAACCGAGTTCAAATTTTATTATTATCTGAGACCATGAAAGGTGAATGATTGTTGTCCCGATTAGACTGGGCGAAGGTGAAGTACTTACGCAATTGAGCAACTGGATCGTCTGCGCCTTTTCTTCCTTGCCATCATCTCCTTCTTCCTTGGAGGTTGAAGAACAACTTTGATTGCAGTGTCAAAAACAGCTTTGACATTCTGAATATTTAAAAAATAAAATAAAGCACATAAGTGGTACTTTTCAACACGTAAATGAAAATGAAATGGGTTCCAGCTTACCAAGTTCAATGAGATGAAATCAACATCAAATGATCAAACTTGCAGTTCACCAAGTACTTTACCTGCTGAGTCTTAGAGCTGCATTCAATGTATGCAGCCGCACCAATTTGTTTTCTCAGCTCCTCTCCCTGTTTTATTATATGCTGATTGAGCTACTTTCTCACAACAAACTAAATGCTTTCCAAGAAAACAAAATGTAAAGAGAGAGCAAATAAGAGTGATTCACATACCTGGGCAGTTGTTATGACATGAGATCCCACATGATCAGCTAGATACCCTCTGTCTTCACGAAGATCTGATATAGATAAAAGGGTTAATGCACTTGAGATTTAATCATAACATTTACTTGTCTCTACAGGGGAATTCTATTTGCATCATCATATTGCAAATTTCTCAAAAATCTTGCCTACCTAGCTTTGTTCCAACAAGAACAATCGGTACATTGGGTGCGAATCGTCGAAGTTCAGGCATCCACTGAGAAGAAATTAAGGGAAAAAAAGGAAGAAATTAGTAAATGATAAATGAATTCATAATACATAATTACTTCTGACGAAAAAGCTATCCAAAGAAACGTAAATTCATGGGACTAAAGTGTAAAGCAACACACACACAGAGGCTTTAATTAATTTAAAAAGACCAACTTTTGTTAAACATGATTTAAAAGTAGCCACAACCAAAGAGAGACATTATAAAAGTAGAAAAAGAGATAAAGGGCTGAGCAGGGGAAAAGACATTAATATTAATTGAAAATCATTACCTTCTTAAGAACGTTTTCATAACTTGCCCTACTAATTAATGAGAAAGCCAGCACAAAAATGTCTGCACCTCTGTAACTCAGTGGCCTCAACCTGCTATAATCTTCCTGCCCTTTAAATCAAAGCAAGCATATTACCAGATTAACAGTTAGTTAGACCAAAAAAACAAAAAAACAATTACACCTACTTAGGAAACTCTCAGCAATAAAACCTAAAACTAACATTATCTTGTAACAAGAATAAGACGGATACCTGCAGTATCCCATAAGCCCAGGTTCACAATACTACCATCAACAGCAACATTGGCACTGAAATTATCAAACACTGTGGGTATGTAATCCTGGGAAACAAAAAAAAAAAAAACAACAACAATATGAGTCAGAGAGATCCCAAGTTCAGGGCTTCATCTAAACCCCTGTCAGCATCTACAATATTAGAAAACCCCATATAGATAAATAACATAAAAAATTCAAAAATCGGAACACAAGAGAAAAAATTTTATGGCCAAGAAAAGGGAATTTTTTTTTTTTTATGGATGGGTATTTAAAGACTTACAGTGGGGAACTTGTTACTTGTGTAACAAATGAGCATACATGTCTTCCCAACAGCTCCATCTCCAACTGTAACACATTTAATGAACTTTGATGCACTCATCCTCCCTTTAGCTACAGCAATTAAAAAGGCTAGCTAAAGAAAGAAACCAAAGATGCTTCAAACAGAAAAAAGTTAAAGACCGCCCTCAAAGAAGAAGAAAGAAGGAAAGAAAGAAAGAGAACTGTGCCTACAATTGCTCAAAGTTTTTGAGTCTTGGGATGACATAAAAGTGGAAAAAATGTGGCCTCTTGTCTTGCACTTGCAGTTTCAAGAATACAAAGTAACATTAAAATATTGACAGTTATTTAGTTGTCTACAGTCAAAAGGGTCTCCCTCTCTCACTGTCACAGTGTCACTGCACTTTTTTCGTCCCTCTCGATAAATTTCAAAAATATAACGGAAAAATTCTATTTTTTGAATTGCAAGCATTGGGCCCCTCTAGTCTCAAACGGTACGTATTGATTTGGCCGTTTGGTTTGGCCCTCTTTATTGCTGGTTTCCAGCTCTGTAATTGACATTATTTATTGCTTGCAGTGGCTACTATCTGCCTACCATTAGAAACTTTCAACTACTACTCTTTGCAATAAATTTTATTCCTTCACTTATTTTCATTATTTTGTTAACCTTTTTTTTCCCGAATAGATTCAGATTGTTCTAAGATTATAAATATCAATAAGTAATGTGTTCTGATTGAAATTGAGATACTATAATTTTAAAATTTCAGTTACCATAAAAAAATAATAATTAAGAAATAATATATAATAATTATAAATAATAATTTTAATAAATTATTAAAAATATAATAAATTTTTTATTATATAAATAAAAAAATAAATCAACATATCTTTTAAATTATAATTATCAAATATTTTAATATTATATTTTTTTAAATTATAATTATTTAACATCAATCTTAAATACACTCGTAATGTAATTAAAAATAACAACACGTTGATATTAAAGGAAGGACAGATAACGCATGCTTGCCGTGGCTCATTGTGATAAATTTTCTCGGTAATACCATCTCAAATCAAAACAACAGCTAGAGCCTAGAGACCAAATAGGCAGCAGTTGTTTAACAAAGTCTTGGTGTAAAAAAAGGAAAAAATTTTAGAATATCTCGTATGTATTATAATTAATTAGATAAATATTATTTTATAATTAATATATAATATATTTTTTTATAAATAATATATGAATGAGACTCATTTATTATTTATATAAAAAATATATTATACATTGATTATAAAATAATAAAATTTAATTAATTAATATATATATGATATGTATAATTAAATTTAATATAAATATTATTTATATAATAATAATTTAAAATAAATTCACACATATCATAATTTTATTTTTTATTATGTGAATAATATGATACCTAAAATATATTTTAAAAATTTTTCACAAAAAGAAATGGGTATAGATTTTTATTTTATTTTATTTTATTTTGAACCAGATTAAATGAGGCCGTTGCGTATTTACTCGAGCATTAAATATATCATACCTCTATCAACATCAATGCTGCTATTCATACACGTGCTACGCCCTATGAAAATGGGTCATTGACTCCTTTTGTCCTTTTCTCTGAATTTCCGACCAATGCTTCTCCTTTCTCACTTCATTTATTTTGGCACAAATCTCAAAATTTTCAGCTGTTTTATCTCTTATGTTTATTGTGCATATATAATTATGATAATTTTTATTTTATATGTATATAAGATATATATTTTTTATATAAATAATATATATATTTTATATATATATTATTTATATAAAAAAATATATTTTACATATACATATAAGGTAAAGAGATTTATTAATTATTTAGAGAAATTGTTAATGCTTAACGGTTTGAACACCAACAATTGGCGGTAGCAGGATAAATATCAAATTATGAGTCGTTGATGGTAATAATTGATATATGAATAAGAATCCTCTCCCCCTTTTGTTTTTCGCCCCCTCGTTGGTTAATAAGTTATGGAGCTTACGATAAGAAAAATATAATACTTAATAGAGTAGTTTTCCATTAACACATGGAAAACTCTTAAACCCTCACAGACATTGGAATTTGGAAATAATTTCTTTCAATATATATAGTTTGTAAGTTGGTTGAGAATAATTTTATTATAAATTAGGTGAAAACCCAAATGCGATTAATTGGCCTAAAGGAGTTGAAAATTGTGTCATATAGGCTAGGAATCATCTAAAGATCCGACCCTCCACCAAGAGCATGCCTCGGAGACCCCGTGATCAAAGCATAATTAAACACTTACACTATTAATGATAGAAAAAGAAATTATGATTGACAACTAAATAATATTAACTAGTTGCATGGACGGGCAAGCAAGAGACAATTGGATCTATTTGAGCATTGTCTAGTAAGTAGTAACAAGATGTGATCTTATCACTCTTGTCCAAAGTCCAAAGATGAAATTGCAGGCTATGGTAAATTAAAAATAAATAAATAATAAGAGTAGTACTGTCGGTGGACTAACAGCAGCATAATAATTTATCATTTGTTCGAAGCAAGGTAGCCATGTTCAGTTTGAAATGTGTTATTATTAAGGGTTAATATATAATTTTATAAAGGTGGTGATTTTTTAAATCAATCATGCAACTTTATTTTATCAATTAAAACCGTATTTTTATTGGTTGATGTAGAAATTAATCTAACACGAATCAAGCAATCGGGTCACAAGAATCTTTAAAAACACATCACAAAATATTCTCTAATGACAGATCTCATCTAATCTTTTCCGGTCTTTAAACACGAAATGTTAGGACTCTTCATGAACGGATCGTCACAAGGTTATTATGATTTTTACTGTACTTATTTCTATTCACCCATGTAGTGTATTTATGATAAAATTGATGTGTTCTAATTAAAATAACCTTTTTGAAGTTATTTGAATTACCTAGACCTTATGTCATCAATTCAAATAAAACACTAAACTATCTCATATGAATCATTGATAAGTTATACAATATTAAATTTAGGGAAAATGATACAGAGACCCCTAACGTTTGAATAAGGGACACAAAACCCCCTAATGTTTCAAAAAAGACACCCAAACCCCTATTTCTTAATAGTAAATTATAATTTTACCATTATACCCTTATAGCATATTAAAAAATAATTGTTCATTATCCAATTTATTTCTATATTATTAATAAAATTATGGATATAACTTTATTACCCAATTTTTCCATTTAATTTTTATTAAATTTTATCTTCAAACTAAATAAATTTAATTCATTGCTCAAAAATAAAAATAAATTAAATTGATTATTAATATAATAAAAATAACAATTCTCCATATGTTATTTCTTATAATTTCTTATATATAAATTAAATTGATAATTTCTTAAAAATAACAATTCTCCATATATAAATTAAATTTATTTTAATTTAATATATGTTATTTTTATATTAAATATATGTTATTTTTATTATATTAATAATCAATTTAATTTATTTTTATTTTTGAATAATGGTAACATTATAATTTACTATTAAGAAATAGGGGTCTGAGTGTCTTTTTTAAAATATTAGGGAGTTTTGTGTCCCTTATTCAAACGTTAGGGGTCTCTGTGTCCTTTTCCCTTAAATTTATTTATCATATTACGTATAGCCAGCTTATTATTGACACCTAAATTTAACAATAAGTTTCAATATTTCATATAAATGAGGAAGGAAATTAATGTGTTGTACTATCGAAAATCGTCCACAATGATCAGCTTGCACTTTTTCTCATTTTACTTTCATTTTTTTCAACGAAAACAAAATGAAAATTAATTGGAACTATAGTCCTTACCCTCGAAATTCAGATTTCTTATCTATAATTTTTTTTGGATATTTTATGATTTTTATTTTTTTAAAAGAGAAGGAAGAGTCTTAATCTTTTAGGTCCCTGCTTTTTTTTTTCTAATTTTAAATTTTGATGATCAACTAAAAAGAAGAAGTGCATGAAAACCACACTGGAGATGTTTGGATAATAATTATGATTGATGCAAATGGGATTTTTTTAAAAAAAAAAATCTAAAATAGTCGTGCATTCCAAGTCACGTTTTTCAAATAGATATAAAATCTCATTTGTGCTGTGATAGCTTTATTAATACAGGTCAAGTCTTAATAGATGTATGATTAAATAATAGAAAGGGAAAAAAACTCTTTTTATCCTTAAAGTTTGATATAATAGCTCATTTTATTCTTACTTTTTAAATAATAGTTCATTTCATCCTTCTTTTTCAAACAATAGCCCAAAATAACCTTCTATAAATTTACAATTAGTTTACTCTATAATTCATTGAGGACAAAATAGGATTTTCAATTGAATAAATACAAAGCTTTTTAAAATAAAAATTTGAAGAATAATTAAATAACATCTGACTTTTGTATAAATTTAAAATTTAAGGATAACTTAATGAAACAAAAACATAATATTAAAGAATTTGCAACATGTGTGTGTGTGTGTGTGTGTGTGTGTTTATTAATTTTTTTTAATGAAGTCAACTAAATAATAATAATAATAATAATAATAATAATAATAATAATAATAATAATTCTTTTTAGTCAGGAATCATTGTCTATAGTAAGATTAAGAATAAGCTAAAAGATTAAAAAAAATACAATCCAATGCAGTGTATTTTATTCGGTAGTATTTTTAAGTATATGTTGTTATGTATTTAGTGCATATTTTCTAAGTAAATGAAGGAATTTGTAATTACTTTTGATAGAATAACAATACTGATTGATTATTTATTTATTTATCTCGACCATATAGAAGTTAAGGATAAGATAAAGGATAAAAAAAAAATTACTCTAGTGCCTGTGAAGTCCATTTTTTTTGTCCCAAATATATATTTTACATATTATTTAATGTTATTATTGTTTATTTATTAAGTTATCCTTAAAGTTAGATGTTTTTTTATTTGTGTTAGAGAGTTTATTTTAAAATACTTCATCATTATTTAGAAATCCTATTTGACCCTCAATGAATTATATAGTATAATAACAGCAAATTAATGAAATGATATTTTGAGCTATTGCTTAAAAAAATAAGAATGAAATGGGTTATTATTTAAATAATAAAAATGAAATGAGTTATTACATCAAACCTTAGGAGTGAAAAGAGCATTCCCTAATAGAAATTAATTAATAGGCTTTTGGCCTATGTACTCAGGTCTTAGTTTTTTTTGGGCTTCGATTTTCCTCTAATTAAATTAGTAGAAGTGAGTAACATATCTTCTGATTAATAGGATATAATAGATATCCCTCTAATGTTGATTGAGAGTAAAAATTTAATTTGTATCATAATAAATTATTAATGATGGTCCCGGTAGATATTTTATTGTAAATATTAATAAAAATTACGATTGCAATATATTAAAAATTAAAAAGATAAAATATGATTGACGCATGTCTTTAATTTATTAGCCCGACGCAAAAACTGCTGAGCTTTGCGAGGGCTTGCAACCGAAAAATGATGCTCACCCTGAAATTAAATCACGAATAAACTCTAGCTAAGTGTAAATTTTTCTTTTACTTTTATCATTATTATTATTATTATTATTATTGGTTGTGTCTTGGTGGGGTTTAGCCGGAGTTTTTATTCGGAATATAAACCGTTGCTCTACAAAGTGAGCAACAAAATACTCAAGTTGCATTTATTTGTCAGTAATCGAAATGAATTGTAATTAGAATGTATTGAAATTGAAATGAGTTAAAATGAGAATGAAGAATGAGAATCATAATAAATTGTTTATTTAACCTGCAAGAATTAGAATTAAAATGAACTACAATCTCATTAATGTGTTTATTTTATTTTGGAATCAGAATCAGAATGAATTAGGTTGTAACAAATTACTAAAAAGTACTTAATCAATTATTGTCATAATTATTATTTTATATTTTAATTATAGTGATTATTTATTCAAAAAGTATTATTATTATTAATTATTGTCAATAATATATTAATATATTAATTCATTGTAAATTTTTAAATTAATTAATTATAATAATAACTAATTAATTATATTAGTTATTATAATAAAAATATATTAATTATTGTGATTATTTATTCAAAAACTATAATTATTAATATATTATTGTTAATAATATACTAATATATTAATTAATAGTAATAGTTATATTAATTAATAGTTATGTTAAATTTCCTTTTCTTTAAATTTAATCTTTTGAAACACACACACACACTCCACGATTCTTGGTTGTACTGGTATCAGAGCCACGAGGAGGATAGTGTAATATAAGATAGAGACACTGTGTGTAAAAAATCTTTTATTTTGGTTTAATATTGTTTGTGTGGTGAGTGTTTACCTCTGGGTGCCTTGGTAGCATTTGGTCGTAAGTCCCGATTTGGTTGAAGGGCAATAAAACCAATTCTTAGCCTTGGATTGTAGCCATACCAACAAGACTAAAACTAAAATATAGGTTCTTACCCATGGATTCTCTACTCTGTAGAACATCTTCCTTTTCTACCTCTTCTTCTGGAAGAACTAATGATTCAAAGAATGTGGTAAATTCAAAAGAATTTGTTATTGAAGATTTTAATAAAGTAATTGATAATTGGGAATTACCAAAGATTTCTAAAGAAATGATTTACAAAACAAAGAAGCTTGATTTTTTAAAGAATGATTATGTCATAAGAACTGAAGAACGTGATATAACCCTTTCAAAGCCATTTGAAACTATTCACTTATTTTCAGAAAACTCTCTAAAGGAATTAAAAGATAATAATTTTAATTATGTTTACATCGGCTTAATACAAGTCGGAATAAAACCCCTAACAAAAGAATGTCTTGATACCTCTATTCTGGCTGTCTTAAGAGATGTGTGTCATCTCTTTTGATGATTCTTTACTAAGTAGTATAAAATCAAGTCTTTGTAAAGGTCCCATTTCGTTTAATTGTTATCCAAATATAACAATTTCTCTAAAAGATAAAAACATCCTAAAAAGCATGATTTTACAAATCAAAATCCATAATTATCATATGATTGAAGAATCTGTTTCAGTTGCCTTAATTTTTTAAATCTCATACAAAGCAATGATTTCTGCGTTTAGTACGCAACATAAATTCCAGTAAAAAAGAGAATAGACTATTCTCTTACAGACTGACCTATCTAAAGCCAACACTGTTATTCCAAAACTCATCCAAAGGAAAGATGTCAATCTTCCAGATGAATGGATTCTTGAAGGAGTTGCTGCTCCAGTGGTTCCAAAACAACTTGAGTCTAATACAGAGTTACAAAATGTGACTCGGTATTCCGATGGAAAAGTCAAATTATCCTTTAGGAGATCTACATCTTCTAGATTCTCCGATAAAGACTCATGTACAAGCATTCTTTCATTAGAAAGGAAATTTTCAAAAATTCCTTCTGTTATAAATCTTCATTTTCAACCAGTAAAAAATCAACTTAGGTTTTCCACATCAGACATACCTAGTTCTTCTATACATTCTGTTGATTATACCACTAGTGTTCATCACCCAATTTACACTAATAGTCAACAAGAGCAAAGACAGGAAGAGAAAGAACCTTCTCCTCCGACTTCTCCTACATTTTCTGCTGTCACAGAAAATGTACTCAATGTCCTTGAAAAAGATTTTGAGCTTAATAAAACTTTATTGCATAACGAATTTTATTCTGATAACAATAAAGAAAAAAGACTTTGATTTTTTAAACATTTTTTAAGCCAAAGAAAAGAAATCCAAGAACTATACTACAAATTTGTTAATTTGCATAAAGTTCATATTATGTTTTTTGATTGGTTTGAAATTTATGCTTTAGAAAATATAATTTCTTATCTTTTTAAAAAATCAAACCCAATCACGATTCGTAAAAAGATTACTGAATGGAATATGACAGAACCATTGAATCTAAGCATCCATCTCTTAGGAGTGTCACCATTGATCATGGTGGATCGATATGTCCTTGAAAAAGTTCATATTCTGTTTCCAGCCGATATACCTTTAATTAATAGTAATAGTTATATTAATTAATTAAAATACAAGTATATTAATTATTTTGATTATTTGTCAAAAATTATAATTATTAATAATTATTGTTAATATTATATTAATATATTAATTAATAGTAACAATTATATTAATTAATTACTTAATAATAATATATGAACTGATTATAATAATTATATTAATAATTATTATATTAGTATATTAATTAATTAATTATAATAATTTAATTAATCATAAATAAGGATAATATGGGTATTTTTAATTTTTAAGGAGGGCAAAATAGTCAATCTCGGGAATGGGAGACTCATTCCCACTTCCCCCTTGGAATGAGTCTCCCACTCCTCATTCTCAAATTATGGTGGGCCTCACGATTTCGATTCCAATTCCGATTTTTGACTTTATTTTGCGAAGTAAACGTTGTCAATGATTTCGATCCCATATTCTGATTTCCTAATTCGAGAAGTAAACACAACGTCAATGCAGTAAGCATGCATTAGGGTCCCAAGATGACAAGATGTTTTCGCATATTTTCTCAAGGACATAACATTTTCAACAAATTATTTCATTTATAATCAATCCATTTTCTTTTCTCTTTATTTTCTACATGTCACTTTTAGCTCTTCAAAATAAATTACAAAGCTTTAGAATAATTTATTATTCATTTCCTATTTCTTACCAATCAAGAATTCTTATACTGAGATTGCTTTCGAATTATAATTTAATATATGTGTAATTTATCACAATGATTGATATTAAAATATTTGATCATCCATAAATTTTTTTAATTTATGTGTAAAGTAACAAGAAGATTGTGTAAAGTACTATTTTGAATTTTAACAATAAAAAATTAAATTAAAAAGAGTGTATTTAAAAAAAAAAGACTTTTTTAAAAAAAAAAAAATAAAACTAACTGAAGAAAATGGTTTTACGAGGAGATTAGAGATAGTCAACTTTTTTTTTCTTTTATTAGGCTTTATTTCTCCAACCCATATAACTTGAATCCAAATTCAAGACCAAATGATAAAACGATTATTTTATAATTACCACTTTATTTGATAGAAGGATTGCAAATCACAATCTCAATCTACTTGTCTCAGTTGTGATTAGGATGAATTAAAAAAAAATTGATACTACCCCCACACTCTAAAAAAAAAAATTAAATTATCAATCACTTGTCTCAGTTGTGATATAATTTTTTTAATTCTCATATCTGAAAAAAATACATATTTTAAATTATTAATTTCTGAAATTAGCCTATAAATTTACAGGACATTGGCCATGCTTTTGCAAAAACATAAAAATTACCAAAAAAATAAAAAGACAATAATTATACACGCATGAAAATTCCAGAGACAGAAAAAAGTCTCATACCAATAATAACGGTGACTTTGCCGTATTAATAGCTGTGTCCAAAGGGAAAGGAATGTTTTCTCACTTTGGGTGAAAATTATAGCAAAACCCAGTGCCCAGGGGATTTATTTCAAACTACAAGCCATGCGTATATCATATTAGTATAATAATCATTTGCTAATAAAAACTCAGTCCTGCGTAACAGCCTGTGATGCAATTGCCTGCAAACACCACCGATGGCAGCTCGCCTTTCCGCAAAATAGAATAAAATACACAAAAACACACCCTTTATTCCGATAAAGATGAACAACAGTTTAAACAAAAGACTTCCCGCGTCATACATAACAATATTCGAGATCCACTGGTTTATATTCATCCTAAGCATAGCACAGCAAAAGGAAGTAATAACTCAACCAACACTAAGCAGCTGGGATGGAACTGCAAATTTAAAGAGCCTTGAGGATGTCATCTGCACTGGAGACAGTGAAATCTCCACCAGATTCAACATTTGCAGCCTTCACCTTGAGGTCATCAACCAAGAGAGCAAACCTCCTTGATCGGGTGCCAAGTCCTTTCTCACTGAGGTCAAGCTCAAGCCCCAAAGCATGGGTGTATTTTGCTGAGCCATCAGCCAGGAACTTCACGCTCTTGTTCTCAGGAAATGTTTTGGCCCATGCCTTCATTACAAATGGGTCATTAACTGCAAATTGATTACAAGAGCCCCCGGGGGCAAAGAAAAGAAAAAAGAATAAAGAAAAAAAAGAAGGAATGCTTAGGTTAGACTGTAAGAAATTGATCACAAAATATGCAAAGTTAGTTTTTGCATAAGTTTAGACAAGTCATGTTCAACACAAGTGGGATCATTAACTGCAAAGCGATTGGGAGGGGGGACAAAAATTAGAGCTTGCATCAGAATGAAAGAAATGTAGGCAGTAATTATGCAAAATCAGTTTCACAGGCATTTAAACAAAGTCATGAGATTCAATGGTCATCCAAACTGCAGTTGATGACTGAAATTACAAGCTACCACCTCTATTTCGTGCTATAATTTTGTGCCACAACAGAGCTGACTTGAATGAAATTAACCTATACACTCAACAAATTCATCAATGAAACACAATCTTCGAATTCTCATTTTCAATATTGATAGATCCTCAATTTATAAATCTAATTTGATTAAAAAAACCAAAATAAGTCTCTGAATTAAAGACCACAATTCCAAGTCTTGAGCATAAAATTTCAAGAAGGAGCCATTTAAGTTGATTAAACATGTCAATTCTCAAATTTTCTTCTTTTTTCTTCTTTTTGATTTAAGATCATCTTTAACACGATTTATTAAAGATCCACGACAGAAGATATGTCAAAGAAAATGCAACATACTTTATTAGAATATTAAAAGTAAGCAATATACCGCTTATGCAGAGAATTTCATCGACGCCTTTTGACTTCAACTCATCAGCCTTATCAATGAATCCAGGCACATGCTTCAAGCTACAGGAGGGGCATTTCCGGATTAAGACAATCGACAAAACCGAAAAAAAAAAAAAAACTGAACCTACAAAAAGAACGAGAGCGACCACCAGGAATAGGAATAGCCGGTGATCGAAGAGCATAAGAGAGTGAAATAATATTACCTGCAAGTAGGAGTGAAGGCACCGGGGACGCCAAAGAGGATGACCTTTTTACCGGCAGCGAGGGAGTGTACGGACACTTGCTGCAACTGATCTTGTTCGTCGAAGTAAGCGAGAGTACCGTCCGGCAAGGGGTCACCGACTGCTATAGGAGCCATTTAGAGATAGAATCTGATCAACGCCTGTGATTAAATACACGATTGCCACCGGAGGACGAGGGCTTTTTTGTATTTGAGGCAAAGCATTGGCAAGCGAAGGAGGATATTTATAGCATTTAGTGGATGCGATATTCTTATTAAATGGATTTAAGACAAGGTTGGCGTCCGCCCCAGTCCTTTTGGTCAAAGAGTTTTGTCAATTCAGCGAATACGAATATGCCAAATGGCCAATAGGTTTGACGTGGACCCACGTGGCTTCACCGTTTAATCACAAGAGAGCACTGATACTGCGTCTAAATAATTACGTTGGCAACAGCATGAGATGGATCGACATATTTGTCGATCTTATCTAATAATTAATCAGAACAAAAACATTTTTTCATCCTGTTTCGATTTGGATTCTGAATTTTGATCGGGATCCTAAATTGTTCTGAATAACATGAATTTTTTGACATATGATATAGATTTGGTAAAAGGACAACTTATCATACCATTATAACCGATATATCATACATACATAATTGATTTATTAGATGTATATAATTTAATAAATTAATTTGTCATACATTTTTAAAATTTCAAATTTCAAAACATTTAAAATTCTAATCAACATTTTAAAATATCACGAATCCCAATACAAATAATGAATCAAAATAAAATTTTATCCTAAATCTTATTTCGAATTGGCCAAGATTCTAAGTCTTTATCGAGACTTGAGAAATTCTACCAACCCTAATCACACTATAAGATTGATTGAAACGAAGGTAAAACACATCGTTTTCTTCATTTTTTATTAAAAAAATTATTTACCTCTATGTCTATCACCTTATGTCATCAGTTGGGTTAAATGGTATTTTCTTTTTTGAAAATATAGTACCATGCAATTAGAGGTGGCAAAATTATCCATCCAATTTGAACCTAGATCAGACCCGAGCAATGTGGGTTGGGTATGAAGTTAGGTCGATCTTGAATATCACTTAATAAACCTGCAACCTGAATTTTATTAAAAAAATTATAATATATATATTATTTTTAATATTTATATTTATTTAACTCATCTATTATATATATGTAAAGTTTTAAACATTTAAAGTTTATATTTTCAAGTCTAATTTCATTGAAATAAATTTAAAAATTATGAAATTTTTAAAAAATATATACATATATAATATTTAAAATAGTACAAAATTTAGGTGCAAAAACCAGGATTAAAAACCCTCAGTCTGGGTGTCTAAAAATTACATCCTGGCAGGTACAATCATTGCATCTGCCCCAATTTTTTTTTGGTCAGAGTTTTTTCAATGAGGAGTGCTAGATGTCAAGAACGCCGAATGAATACTGAGAGAAACGACATATAATAATGCCGTTTTTCTAGCACAAAAAGGGGCAAAAGTTCACGTGGTGGGGGGTGGATCCGAGAGAAACGACATTACTGTATGCCGTTTCTCTCGGCATTCTCTCAGCATTCTCGCTGAGAAGCATTTTCCTTTTTCAATTCGGCGAATACGATATGCTAAATGGCTAATAAGTTTGACTTGGGCCCACTTGACTACACTGTTTAATCACTAGAGAGCAATGATACTCGAAGAAAATAAGAAAATGAATGTTTGGCTTGAGAGAAAATCTCAGAGAAAATATTTTTCTTATTTCCAGAACTTTCATTCACAACTGAATCAATTACATTGCTTGTATTCATACTCATTAATCAATAACAACTTGTAACTAACTAATTGTAAATCTAGCTAATCATTTGTTATGTACATACTACATGTGCTATAACGGACTTCTTTAACCAACTATGCTGAGCTATTACGTTGCTTAATAGCTTCTGATGGTTTGACTTGTGTTGACTTGAGAAAGCAACACTTGAGTTCTACTTTCTCATGCTCTGCAAAATGTGCTACTTTAACAATACTTAGGTCTAAATACTAACTCGGTATGCAACAAAATAAGATGGATTAAGATTTTTCATTCTATCTAATAATTAATCGGAACAAAAATATTTCTTAATCGTGTCCCGATTGAGATTGTGAATTTTGATTGGAATCTTGAATTGTTTTGAATGACATGAGTTTTTTTTGACATATACTACAAAATCGGTAGAAAAAGCTTTATTATACGTCTATAACCGATATGTCATATAATTATGACCGACATATTATATATATTACTTATTAAAACGACTTGTTATACATATGTGATCGACTTGTTAGATGCATGTAACTTATTGAACCGACTTGTCATACATTTTTTAAAATTGAGATTTCAGAACATTCAGAATCCAAATACATTTTTAAATATCTTGAATCCCAACTTAAATAGTAAATCAACATAAAATGTTATCCCAAATCCTGTCTTGAACTAGTCGGGATTCTGAATCTCAATCGAGACTCAAGGAATACCAACCCTAATAACATAAGGTTGATAGAAATGAAGGTAGAACATAGTTTACCTCTATTTCTATCACCTTTGTGTATGGGTTGGGTCAACTGGCATTTTTCTTTTCTAAAATATAGTACCATGCAATTATCCACACTATTGGGAGTGATGATAAACTGAATAATTATCAAGTTGAATGTGTTCATGCTATAATATGAGCATTTAGTGTTGATTAAGCAATTCATTATTTATTGTTGGGAATGACTTGACATCCAACAAAGAATTTAATATAGATTTCGGGTGGGAAAATTAGGCTAGAAGTTATTAACATAAATATGTTAATAATATTGATTTTGATGATAACAAATTTTAAATATTTTTTAATAAAAATATTGGAGCTATTCTTTAATAAACGAAAGCCTCGATAATCATTCCATTCATTCTTTCATAAAAAATGGACCTTCAAATTCAAAAATGATTTTCTGTAAAATCTGTTTTAAAGTGTGATTCTGGAAATAAACGGTAAACCGTTTATTTAAACGGTAAATCGTTTATTTAAACGGTAAATCGTTTATTTAAACGGTAAACCGTTTATTTAAACGGTTAACCGATTAATGCCAGAGAGCAACATATTTCCTAAACCCTAACCGTTTAT
>MKYO02025513.1:301255-332022 GCA_002013955.2 Citrus medica | reverse complement strand
CGTCTCCCAAAAAAGCGGAAACACGATCTCAGAGAATCACGGTAATTGCGCTTTCCCAGAACCGTTGCGGAAGACGCGACATCCCACGTTTGCCCACAATGCAGCAGTTAGAGTCCCATGAGGGGCTGCCACTACTCGAAAAAAGTGGGATGAAGGCCAAACGGGAACGTGGGAACATCGGCTATAAAAGAAGAAGAAATCGATGAAAAAAGGGATAGAAAAATTGAGAGAGGGAAAACGCTGCCAAATTGCAATCAGACATTTTTCTTACGAACTTCGAAACAAGTTAGAAACCCTTCTTGAATCCGAATTACACTGTTTTCCCGTAAACACCTTGTGCTAACTTAGGCATCGGAGGGTTTACGCCGGCAAAACCACTGTCGTCTCTGATCCATTTTTGGTGAACGCAGGTCAAGTAAGAGAAAGGAAGACGATTCCACCCCAGTGGTCCGAGCAGCAACTGACAACACAAACGTTGGTGAAAGAATCTGATCGATCAAAAGATGAACGGATTTAAGCATCAACAGTTCCATTAAGTCGAAGGGAATTCACAACTTTGGTGTTGAATTTCATTTAATAATATATTTATCATAAACTATGAACAAGTAAATGAACGTGGATGGCTGTTAAAAAAATTCGCACATAAATTTTTTTTGTCATGTGTACATTTGTCACGATAAATAATTGAGATTTAATTTCACTTTCCTATCCTTGTATAATTACCGATCACAAGTTCACAACCACAAAAAAAAAAGAAAAAAATTCACATCATCATTCAGCCCAATATAGAACCGTAGAAATTCCTGGCAAAAAAAAAAAATCCAATTTACAATATAAAAAGTAATCATGATGTCAAGAATTTTAAGAAAATATTTGGTGTAGAGTAAAATGAAATAAAAATAAGAGAAATAATAAAAAAAAAGGATCTCGTCTTTCTCTACACTTAATATTACCCTGAATTTAATTACAATATTACTTTTTCACAACACAATGTCGTATTAGGAACCTAAATTCTATGATTGTAGAGAAATAAGAAAATTGATCTTTTTTTTATATTGAAAAAAACGGCAGAGTTGATTTTTAATTTCTTTCATTTTTTTTCTATTATATACACTACAGTATTTTATTATAGTTATAAATAAATATGATAATAAAAAATTAAAAACCATTTATTTCCCACCAAATCT
This sequence comes from Citrus medica, assembly GCA_002013955.2. Lineage (NCBI taxonomy): Eukaryota > Viridiplantae > Streptophyta > Magnoliopsida > Sapindales > Rutaceae > Citrus > Citrus medica. The sequence continues at coordinate 330,835 of MKYO02025513.1, read as the reverse complement.
TTCTCTGCGTCTCTCTCTCTCTGTTGCCTGTTCAAAGCTCAACAAGAAAAGGAAGGACCAAAAAAAAAACAAAAAAAAAAGGAAATGCAACAGAGGGGAGTTAATGATTCTCACGTCCCCCAGCAGCCCCCACTCTGTTTCCTTGAGCCAAACTCCAAAATCCAAAAATCTCTGCAACAATTACAAATCTTTTTTTTTCCCCCAATTATTAAAATAATATTTTCAAGAAAACGACTCTCTCTCTTTGTCTTTCCCATTTTGCCATCCATTCATCATCAGCTTTTAGAGCCATGACCGAAGTCCTCCATTTCCCTTCTTCTCCAACCACTACCACCACCCCCTCCCCTTCTCCTTCTCCTTCTCCATCCACATCCTCTTCTCCTTCTTCCTTATCCTGCGCGCCCCCTTCCTGCTTATCCTGCGCGCCCAGCTCCATTCTTCTCCCCAATGGCGACCCCGTCGACGACGACGACGCCGAGGGTGGTTCCAGTAATAATTCGGTAGCGGTTTCGCGAGAGAGGGAGGCCGAGGGGGATCAGCTGTCTTTGTTGGCTCTGCTCATCGCCATTTTCAGAAAATCTTTGGTTGCTTGCAAGAGCGATACGAGGGAGCTCTGTGCCATGGAGATCAGCTGGCCTACCAACGTCCGCCACGTGGCTCACGTCACCTTCGACAGGTTCAATGGTTTCTTGGGCTTGCCTGTTGAGTTCGAGCCTGAGGTCCCCCGTCGAGCTCCCAGTGCTAGGTACATTGTGCCTTTCTTTCCCCCCATTTTTTTTTTGTTTAATTCTTCCTTTCTTGTGATATCAAAATTGATTTTTTTTTGGTTATTTGATTGAAATGTGAATGTGGAATGATTGAATTGGTGTATTGAAACGGAATGTTAATTTATGATTATTGGAATTTTCCTTCCAATATCCATAATTGGTTGTATTTTTTACTTGCTAGTTTATGCAGTGCAAGTTTTGTAATTGTTATTGTTTCGTGTTCAATTGTTGAGATATTCTAGGTTTTCATCTTCTATTACTCAATTCAATTCTTAAATGTGCTTTCTTTCTCTCTTTTTTTTTTCCGTGTATTGTGGATGCTGACGATTGAAGGTTGTATCCGATTATTCAATTTGTGGAATTTGTTGCTTTTCGTGCATTAATGTTGGTTGACTGAAGGGTATATTTTTGGTTCTTCAAGCTACTGCTCATCTTCTATTATTTTCATTCCCTGTTTGTTGCTGGCTTAAAGTATTTTTCCAATTTCTGTCTCTACCTTCAAATCTGAGTTCGTGTTTCTTAGGGACGGGAGAAAAAGGCATGTTGAGGTCCTCCTCGAGGGCAGTCAATGCAGATTTTAACCTAACTTGCAGTCAACTCCTTTCGGTATTGTCTCAAGTAGTCAAATGAGTTGTGTTTACACATCGTTTGAACTGTGTTACACCTATAATTCATTTGAAAGATTCCTCATCCCTAGGATCCTTTATTCAGATGTTCTTCTGACGTGGCAAAAGCCTTGTACCTTTCCTTGTTGGGCTTCCATTAGGAAACCTTTTATTTGCTCTTGTTTATATGTCTTCTTTTTATCCTTTCTTATGTGTGCCTCTGACACAGAGGCTCAAACATTGCTGGTTGAGAAGACCCATATGTTTTCCTGAGAAACCAATGTCGCAAAGCCATCTGTTATTGTCCTAGATTGCTACTTTTACTGCTTTTTTACTATTTGGTTGATATTAATAGCTGGATTCAGTTCGTATTACGCATGCATGCACGCAGTTTGTGAAACAAGAGATTTCATCGGGAAGTAGATTAGTTCTCCATTAGGAAATTTACATGAATGCCCATCTGCATCAGCATCATCTCAGAAAATTGAATAAATGCAGCTAATTCCTATAAAAAATAATGTAGAACCTGCAAGCAGATTTTGCATGGCATTTATATCAACTGAGGTTATATAGCGTTGATCTTTGAGGCCCTAAGACTGAAACTATTACTCATCTGTCTTTTTCAAATTTACTCATTTACTTAACTAGCACAGTAATTACCTCTCTGATTTCCTCTTTTTTTTTTAATCTTTTTATATGTAGTGCAACTGTTTTCGGGGTTTCCACAGAATCTATGCAGTTGTCATTTGACTCTAGAGGAAATAGTGTGCCAACGATATTACTGCTAATGCAAAGGCACTTGTATGGTCAAGGAGGCTTGCAGGTATCCCTCTTTGTCTTCTTCTGTTTCCCTCAGCGATCTTTCTCATCATCAATATGGTAATTGGACAATTTCTGTTCAATTAAGTGTTATTGCTTTACCCATATGATGGGGCTTGTTTTATCTGAACACGTTTAGCTGAATTTATTTTATGTATATTCGTTTGCCGTCTGACATCAGAAATCTGTGCATATAACTTTGCAGGCAGAAGGGATTTTCAGGATAAATGGGGAAAATAGTCAAGAGGAGTATGTCAGAGACCAATTAAACAGAGGAGTGATACCGGACGGCATTGATATACACTGTTTAGCAGGACTTATCAAGGTTGGCAATGATAATTAACCTCAGTTGCTCTTCCTTTACATTCAGGATACACTTAGGTAGTCTTTCATAAACTCTAAGCTATCAACTGTCATTCTTCCATTTGATGGAATCCAAGTGCAGTATTAATCTGAGCTGCTTGCTGGGTTTGCTTCTCAGTTCTGAATTTTTGTTTAGTTACTTTCCAACCTGATTAATCTCTCTGTTATTGATGAAATATAAATATACTATGTTCTGAATTGTGGTTGGTGATCACTTCACAAACTATGTCCTGTCTACTCTAGACAGGTTACTAGTCAGCCATCCTTTCTGTTACATGGTCCTTTCAATGATGATTATGATGGAAGTCAATGACCATTCAATGACCCTATTTCTCTCTTTGAACCACATAAGATAACTGTAATTCAGGGTGAGGAAGAAAGCTTTTGAGTAGGGAAATGTGAGTTATCTTGCTTAGTATTTTAACCCTTGTAAGTTTTCTCCTTTGTGGTTGGCGAGATGATGTGCACGAGGACCATGAATCTCTCAGGGGGTTATAAAACTGTCGTTTGCAAGGAGCACTCTGGGGTTTTACATCTTTGTGCTTGCACCAGATAAACATGGAACTACCATTAGTTGCGAGAAGTCCTATAAGGACCTATATTACCCAACCTTGTGGTTGTTGTATTCCATAGTTAATGTTTTTCCTTGATCTCGCTTATACATTGGTGGCATTTGAGTAGTTAATTAAAGGTTCAAAAGAAGATGGTATTTTAGGCAATTGCATGTTTTAAGAAAATGGTTCTTTGGTTCAAGAGTGACGACTTTCATCTTGTCCTTTGTGTGTGTGGAAGTGCATCCAAACACATTGTTACAATACATTTTTCTTTTCTAAATTGACTCTCCTTTTGCATCAGATTTTTAGATATTGACTCGATTATTTTTTTTTTCTTAGGCTTGGTTCAGAGAACTCCCAGCCGGGGTTCTGGATCCATTATCACCTGAGCAGGTAATGCAATGCCAGACAGAAGAGGATTGTCTTCAACTTGTGCGGCTTCTACCCCCAACAGAATCTGCTCTGTTAGATTGGGCCATCAATCTGATGGCTGATGTTGTCCAACAAGAGCACCTAAACAAGATGAATGCACGCAATGTTGCAATGGTTTTTGCACCAAATATGACTCAGGTGATTTTTTTTTTCCCAATGATTTGCTTAAGTCCCAAGTCTCACATTACGATTGCCAAGTAAATAATGACCTTTTTGGCATTGCCCTTCGTTGTTGGAATTTCAGTATATATCTAATGTGTACTTAAAATTCCATGTCAACTGCCATCAATCAATAATCTCTATGGAGCCTCGATACTTCCTTACTAATCCTGAATTCAGAGCCCCTAATTCCATGCAGAAGTCATTCAATTGGTTGTCAATTATGTTGCTTATGGCAATGCCTGGTTTGGATAGCATTGCCAATGACTGTTATATGGACCAATCTTATGACTTAATTTTGGTTGCAGATGGCAGACCCTTTGACTGCATTGATGTATGCAGTTCAAGTGATGAACTTCCTCAAGATGCTTATATTGAGAACATTGCGAGGAAGAGAAGATTCTGTGGTAGAGCAGACTCCTAGTTCCCGTTTGGAGCCTTTTGATGAGAATGGACACCAGAGTGCCACAAGATCCTGTCTGGAAGATGCTGATAGAGATAATGAAGAGATAGAGCAAGCCTTCATCACAGAGGAACCTGTAATGGAAGGCTCCACAGACACTGGTCGGAAGAATGAGATTACTGTTGAAGAAGATTGTGATCCTATAGCCGCTGTTGAGAAGTTAACAGTAGATAGTGATCATTCTTGTGAGGCTCCATCCCAAGTTGACACCTTCATTTCTGAAACAGATGCTCATGGAGTCATTTGTCTAAAGGCTTCTGGGGCTCCTGCAAACGCCACAATGTGCATGATTGGCCAATCAAGTGATTCAAATCTAAAAAGGGGTCCCAGAAGATTTGACAAGCAGCAAAGTGTGCTTCAGAAAACAGGAAGTGTTGAGAAGGCCAAAGGAATCAGCAATCTAAGCTGTATAAATTCAAGAACAGAGCGTATTGAAGCATGGCGTTGACAGATGCTCAACTGCAGTTATAGCTCAATTGATTCTATGAGACGATGACACTTGACTCCGTAAGTTTGTTTGGTTTGCATATTGTGAGGGAAAAGTTTGTGAATTGTCATATATGTTTTCTGCGTGCCGGGAGATTTCCTTTGACCCTTTTGTAATTCCACGGACATCATCTCTATGATACGGCTAACATTTTCTGTTTCCAAAGGTACTCTCTGCTTGACATTTGGATGTTATTCATGTGTTTCTTATGTACATTTCTATTTCTCTTCCATGACTGTTATTTTTTTTTTCCCTCTCTTACCTTTTGGTCGTAGTACGAAACAGAGACCATTAACGCTTGAGATACAGTTGATGGAGCTTCATAAACTAACATTCTATCCAATTTTGAGGAACATTTTGTGTTTATTCATATTTATGAGGATGACCAAACTGACACGTATTTCTTCAATCTTTTGGGACCACAAAATAAGTGGACGCTCGCTAGGACGTCAGTGCTACTGATAGCCGTAGGCATTATGAGGAAGAAAATTGCTCACGATTATGGCATCGGCACCTCCTCTGGTTAATTTGTATGTATCGGGTTTCAGGAGTAGGACGGGGCATTTATTTATTTATTTTTATATACTGATATATTATAATAAGAATTCTATTAATATTTATAATAAAAAATCTATCAAAAATGTTCTTGATAATTTTAATATGACACAGTTCTGATGAATACCTTCACATAATACTAATTTTAATTGGGAAGGGAATCTGAGTGCAGTAATGGTAGGGACTCAAATCCATGTAAGCTTGAGTTGAAGGCCCGTTGGCAGAATAGGATAGGGTTTGAAAAGGAATGACAGTAGCCAGTCTTGTTCCCAAGAAAAGCAGTGGACTGTGGACATGCTAATACGATCAATAAGAATATTCCTGGTGGTGGTGGTGCTGCTGCCAGTGAATGGAGTGTAGTATTAAAAAGGAAACTTGGTTGTGCCTCACTCTCTTATCTATCTAGCCTATGTTAAGAACAATTTGATGAGGTAGGGTGGTTAATATCAGTTGATTGTTACACATTGATGGGTGCTCTATTTCTGGGCATCTCTCTTTCAGTTACCTGATACTTACGTCTCAAGTAATAAATGCTTGAAATGTCGATTTAGAGCTACTCTTGTTAGTAAAAATTTGACATTATTTCATTCGCATACTTGTAGCACGTAAAATTTTTACCTAAAATGTTATAACTATAATCTTTATTGTTAAATTTATCTATATTTTAAGTTATTAGAGTATAGAAAATATATATAGAGTGAGTTTCCGATTAAGGATTAGATTCTTAACCATAGTAAAGTCAGTAATGTACTAAAAGATAAAAAAATACAATTTCAAAACACTCCAACAGTCCAACATTGCATTGAAATTTATATTTCTTATTTTTTATGGTGCGTTTACTTCATGAAATGGAAATGTGGTGGAATGTGCTGCAATGAAAATGAGAAATGAGAATGAGATTTTAATGTTTACTTTGCAAAAATAAATAAGAATGAGAATATGTTGGAATGTCATTGATGTGTTTACTTGAAAACATAAATGAGAATGCGGAATGCGAATAAGAATCAATTTACCAAAATACCCATAGTATTAATAATTAGTTTATCATTATTAACAATAATGATAAATTAATTAATATTTTTATTATTAATAATGATAATATTAATAAAAATAATTAATAATAACTAAAATAATAAGTTAATAAATTTTAATAATAATAATAATTATTATTGTTATTATTATTATTAATGACATTTAAAATAATAAAATTAATTATGATTTAAATGATGGTAATTTGAGAAATATGAAAAAATTAGAGGGATACAAAAGTAAACATATATTTCATTCTCATTCCCTCATTTTCATTCTCAATCTCCCTATGTGAATGAGATTCACATTCTTTATTCCCAAATTATGTGAGACCCACATATTTTATTCTCATTCTCAAATTATATTTTACTAAGTAAACATGAGTTTCATCCTCATTCCCCATTCCCTATTGCATGAAGTAAACACACCATTAACTTATTCTTAATTTTAATATGATCCAAAATCCAATCTTTGATCGGAAAACTTGATATTAATAATATTTAAGAAGAAATATTTAAAACATGTTTTGCACTGCCTTTGACATTTTGACCCATCATATATGTTTAGCTTATATGATTAGAGAGAGAAACATCATTTTGAAGATGTTTTAAAAGATAAATGATCTGATTTTGACTCGTATTATGGGCAGCGGTTTCTATTGTTTTGCCAATCACATCCGTGTATCCCTGGACTGCACCTGCAGCAATGACTTGGCATGTCTTGATTGGCATTTGCAAAAATCAGTCACCGTCTCTGACCGAAAGGGAAACCATCAAGCTTCGTGTGTGAATGGCATAGGATACCGGAGAAAGCCTAAAAGCCTTGTTCTAAGATTTTACCATTAGCAACATTTTATATATATATATATTTAGCTGAAGAGAGGGTGTTGGGAATTATACATATGAAAATAATGACCACTAAAAATTTGATGATGGAAGGCTCAGTAACCACTCATCCTTATTAAGCTCCAACAGACGAGCTACCACCCCAATTAATAGCACCTATTCTCTCTTTGATTTTTTCAACCCAAAGTGCAAATCTCGTGCCCTCTTCTCTTCCTTTTCCTGTTACTCGACTCTGCTCCCACCGCACCGCACCACACCAACAATAACTTAACCTACTTTCAGCATCATCCAACAGCATAACTGGATAGCCAAAACAATATGGCAGCCTGCGGGAGCCTACAACGCATATTTGAAAACTCATTACCAGAAAAACCAGCCTCACTTCTTGATTCCCTCTACACATGGAACCAAATGACACCTGGAAAACCCGCCAACCAATCCTCATTCATTGAGATCTTTGGTGAACTTCATTTCAAACAACCCTCTGATCATTCTTCCTCTTCGTTGTCGTCTTCGTCTTCCTTTCCCATGTCATCACTCTCTTCCTCTTCGTCCTCTTTGGTAGACTTAGTAGACGTAGACGGTAGCAGGAGGATTCCATCTCTGGACTCATCTGCAACCGCTCCAAAGATGATAAACGACGGCTTTTCTTCTTCAGTGGATTGCGAAAGCTCGGTGCATAGCTTCAGATACACGGGTTGTCACAAGAAGAGTGATAGCTTTTCATCTATGAATTCCGACAGCTTGCAACTTTGCACCGAGGGGCTTGGTTTCGAGAGCTCTGATGATGTTGAGGAGTTGAGGAATGAGATGACTGAAGAGTGGCAAAACAAGCAGGGGAAAGTGAGTATCACAAAGCATTCACCAACGGAGAACGTATGCGGTGAGTTCAGGAGGTCAAGAACAAGCGGCGGAGAATTTCCTCCTCCGATTTCTTGCATAGGGAAGAGTGGTAAGCCTTGGGTTTGCTTCAAGTCTTACAGGCACGATGGCAGGTTTGTCCTCAAAGAGATTCGGATGCCAAGCCAAGAGTTCTTGCATGCCTGCAGAGAAGACGGGCGATTGAAGCTGCAGTTTGTCCATCCAAACGATGACATCCAGGAACTAGATGAAGGGGAGTACGAGGAAGATGAAGTAGAAGTAGATGAAGATGAGGAAGAAGAAAATGGAAGCGTCCATGATGACGGAGAAGGGGAAAGGGAGGCGGATACCGACTTGCGACATAGGGAATTGCAGGTTTAAGGAGAGTGATTTCAGGTTCTTGACTTTGTTTCCAAGGGATTTGAAAATAAGCAGACAACAAAGCACATGAAATCAACTTTGCTGTCCACAAGATAATCCTGGGCATTTTTCTTTCCTCTTCACTGTGGAAAAAGAAGAGAGAACAAAAAGACCGAGGCATTTTTCCTTCTTTCGTCAAATCGATGCCTGGGCATCAAATCTCTTTACAGTTTGCAATTGTAGATCACTGGATGTTTGCTAGAATATGAAGCATCAAAATGCCAAAGTAATTTTAATCAAATATTATGGTCAGATCAGAGTGTCACATGTCAACTCCAGAAATAGTGGGGATAATAGAATATCAATAATTTCCTTGAGTGGCAAGCTCAATTTTCGTTCAATTCATTTCTTAATGCCGGTGTGCGAAATCTCATCCTCATATTGGTACCATACGATACAGAAAGCATGACAAATAGCCAACATTCAATTCACAAGAAATTTTGAGAATACCACCCATATCAAATCAAAATTCTAAACCAAGGTAAAGGGAGCAAAAAATATCATGCATGCTCCCAAATGGACATCTCACACCCAACACTCAACTTAGAGCAGATATAATGGGGATAACATCCATATCATATCCAGATCTGACAATGTTAATGGAGCATGAGATAATGCTAGGCCCCAAATCTTTATCTCAAAGTTCCAACTAATCAATATGAAAGAATGACAATACAGTATTTTTCTGACAGATTCTGCTTGCTTAGGGCATCTTGCATGCCGCTGTAGCCACAGCACACAAAAGACGGTCACAGTGAAGCTGGTAAGAAAGATTTTAACATTGAAAATTCACCTCTAACTTTTAACTGTTTACCCTAGTAATGGGGATGCGAAGGTCAAGCTTTGAAACATATTACCAGACAGATGACTAAAAGGTGTGAGTTCAGAACATGAATAGTGACACCAGAAGTGTAACTTCATGTGACCCCAAACCACGGTAACCCTAATTTAGATCTTGACATGTGAAACTACCACCAACACAGGCTCTCTTTACACGTGTAATGACCTGAAAACACATGATCACTGTGGTCCTAAATCTGTCTATAAGCTAAAACACAATTCAAGGCCCTAATGAGAACCACAAAAATGGGTATATATCAAATTGAAACTTAGAGCAGCACTTAGGTAATGTATGTCCAGGATAAGGATCCTCACTGGTCATCCCTGAAGAGATAAAGAACTACTCAATGATTAATAATGAATGCCCATCTGGTAAAAAAGGAAGCGAGAAAGCAAATCTGAAGGAATCGACTCACATCCCATAATTCACATTTTTCCACAGATATTTTGGCACTTTTACAATGGAAAGTAGTTGCAATAGATAGACAAACAAGAGTTCTCTAGAAATGTTTAGTCAAATGGCAAGACACATGTCCTCTATCTCTATGGACAAGATCAAAACCATTAATGTAACTCATAAAACAAGCTTAAATCCAGGTTTCAATATCATTTTTTGTGGGCCATGGGTTTATGATACTTTAAAAATGCTCTACCTCCCACCTGCACACACAGATTTCAGGTAACAAAAACAGAAGTCTCGATGCTTTACCCTCACTTTCTAAAAGATTTGAACAATCCAAGTCAAACAATAACTTGACCATATAGTCAGATACATGATGACGAAATAAGACAACAAGAATTTGGCAACAGACTTCTCAGTGAACAACTTGTATCTTGAATGAATGGGTTGCAAATGGAACATGAGCACAACTGATTTGAATTTGATACACTACATATGGCTTCATAGTGATCAATCCAAAGTTATCATTGCCACAGGGCCTTGGAACCATAATTTGGTTCTGAGGCTCAATCTCAACAGATCAAAAATGTTGTCTTTTGGTTTTGATAGCCCAAAAGTTATAACATCATCTGCAATTCATCATCTTTGTTTTCCCCTTTATTGTAACAGAAACAAAACAAGGCAGTAAAGGGATTCACTTTTTTTGCTTCCAAGAGCAAGGAAACCATTAGATTACCTCTACATCAAGGGAGTAAAGATAGAGAGGGAACGGCATTACAATGAGGGATTGCTGCCATCTAATGTCAGAAGAACTTTATACAATTCAGGACGACGATCACGAAATACTCCCCAACTAGATCTCTTGGACTTGAGTTTATCCAGATCAAATTGTGCAACAAGAACTGCTTCCTCTTTATCATCAGCAGCAGCAACAATCTCCCCTCTTGGGCCTGTAACCAGAACATCAATTTTGAACATATTCACAAGAAGTAGTACATGGCTATCATGTGAAGGATTGAATTGCATGTCAGCTAAAAGAGGAACTAAATACCTGCAATAAAGGAGTTCCCATAGAATGTGATTTGACTCTTTCCGTGCTCCGTCTCAATTATTTCTTTTCCAATGCGATTTGAAGCGACTAGAGGTACCTGAGTTAGTCAAGAGTAGGTTAACCCCTGTGCAAACATAGGCTTCTCTCAAAATAAACTTGCATTCTTGGTGCCACAACAGGGACCAGCACCCGATACACCAAAGTCTATTTTGATTATTACAGATCTTACACGTGTTATGTCCAGAATGTTATAAAAAGGAAAAGAAAATAAATTATCAACAAAAGTCATGGCAGTGGCTGATCACACGAGAAAGCGAGGAACACAATGGGATGCATTAGAAAAAAAAAAGAAAAAGAAAATGTGGAAGAGGGTCAATTTTTTGGGGATAACGGGAGCACAATATAGAATAAACTTTCTTTGAAAAAAACAAGTTATTGTTGTTTAATGGGAAAAGATGTAGATCATTTAGTCATATGAGGTGAGACTACAATTGTTATAAACTCCTTCCAAAAGCACATGAGTATTAGGACAAGGTTGCACAAACTAACCTAGAATCAACTGGATTAATCTCACAATAAATAAAGCTGCCAGTCTAGCAGTCCATGTAACTTACTACATTAGCCCCAGCATGCCCTTGCATCACTCGCCTCCAGTGATCACGAGAATCAAGTCCATCATCTTGAGGTTCAGAACCAATAGCAGTAGGGTAAAACAATATCTCAGCACCTTGTAAAACCATAGCCCGAGCTGCCTCTGGAAACCACTGATCCCAGCATATTGCTGGCATTGAAAATTTAGAAGAAACCATTGAGACTATAAAGCAGAAGTCGAACTGAAAGATATGCTCACACAATGTTGTTTATTTATTAGCATGGCCAAGAAGGTAAAATCTTATTAAAAATCAATAGAACCCTTACCAACTCCAATTTTTGCAAATTTAGTTTGGAAAACCTGTTCAGAAATGGCAAAGGAAAGTCCAATCGAGAAGGAAAATCATCATCAAATATCAAATCAATGAAGCATATTAAATTTAAATTTAAATTATTCCAAGCACCAACCTTGAAGCCAGTGTCCCCTGGATTGAAGTAGAACTTTTCCTGATAGCCTGAATTGGTAGGAAAATTTATCCTAAATGTTAAAACTAAAAAGTAATCAAACATATGACTATTCAATCAACAAAGCATCCATATTTAGCTACCTGGTCCATCTGGGATATGGGACTTCCTGTAGAGTCCAAGATCAGATCCATCCGCATCAATGATCGCTATTGAATTGTAATGGGCATTATTGGCCTCTTCAAAGAAGCTAACTGGCATCACTACACCTAGCTCTTTTGCAAGCTCCTGCATCCTAAACAATGCCCATATGCATAAAAATTTGAAATCAAAACCAGTTTATTTGTTCATGTGGCAGATAAATAGGCATGGCATTAAGTAACAAAGTATAGAAGAATCCAGTTTACTAAAGTAAAACCAGAAGCTAATTAATGCCATGCCTGTTTATCTGCCACAAGAACAAATAATCCAGCTTACTAAAGTAAAACCAGAAGCTAATTACAATCTGATAGATTTACTTGAGAATTGTGGGATGGTCCTTATACGGCTTAGCACGCTGAAAGAAGTCCTCTCTTTGTGCTTGACAGAAATAATAACCCTCAAAGAGTTCCTGGTGAAACACACAGGAAAACAATAATGTAAGCTCAGCGATATCAAGATGCAACAGTAACACGAGAGTCATAAGAAAATTTTATGCCACTTTTAGTTACATGGAAAACCTAATGAAACAAACAAGACCCTCCTTTCATCTTTCTGACAATGGATAATCTGACTTGCTTCTTAGGGCCTCGGTTCTTAAGGAAATCTTTAATTGAAGGGAAAAAAAAAGTGCCAGCAGCAGAAAAGATCTTTGTATATTATGTTGCAACTAGATGCAACAATGGCATTATCTGAACCATATAAATGCTGCTCATACACCAGATACAATGCCTTCAGCGCAAGCAGAAACTTTATAAACTAGCATCACTACATTGACCTCAGTGACAATTTACAATGTATTCAGAACTATGCCTTTGTTTTTGTCATTTTATATAATTTAGCATTTGCTAAATACATGGATTTTTTTGGAGTCACAGGGATCGTAAGAATTAACAACTGTGAAAGAAAAAAAATGTTTTTATATTCAAGATACACATGATGCAGCTTCAAATATGCACACACATGATGCAGCTTCAAATATGCATTCACATGATGCAGCTTCAAATATGCATTCAGTCTTACATATTCTCATTGAAATTGATCCTGAAAGCAAAGGATGCAATGTGTACTTTGATAAAAACAATTACCTGAATAAGAATTATATTTGCACCTTTTCCATGAGCAGCTCTGACCAGCCTGCATAAGATATCATGGAATGTTAAATGCAAAAACATCATGGGGAAGCTAATTGGTGGCAAACAGAAATTTAAAGAGAATTCTATTGTCTGAAGTAGTAATTTGAAAGACTGAACCAATATACACCTATATAATCACACATGATCATGCACAGGAAGCCGTACGCACACGTACACATAGGATGATTCAACGGCTGAAAGTTTGAGTGATCAAAGAAAACGAAACTTCAAAAAAACTCTGGCCTTACAATAGCAAATACAAAAAGCAAATAGCATTCAAATGGTAACCTGCATACTTTCATATTCTTTCTGGTACACTACTGCTATTGGATCAAAATTACCCACTTTTCCTAACCCGCTGAGTGCAGCAGCTCACTAAATTGCCAACATAAATTCTTTAGTCAACAGACTAGCAGCTTCAGTGTACAATGTGCAAGATAAACTTGAAAAGCATGGATTATCAGTCCAAAAACAATCTTTTTGGCTACTCAATACAGAAAGGTTATTGTTAGTGAGACCGTATGAACTTATAAGACATGGTTAAAAAAAAATGATATCTCAGAGTCTGGTTATGGATCAAAATCAAGAGCAAATTCTTCAATCACATCAAGTACATAATGATATCTCGAACACACTGAAGATTCAACGAAACGAAAACAAGGAAAAAGGACAATAACTAAGAAGTAGGACCTTTCAGCGGTGGCAAGATTAGTAGAGACATCGTCAGTGCAAGCGAATTGCAGAGCCGACACCACCATTTCACGTCTCTTTCCCTTCTCCATTTTTTTTTCTACCCAGACAAGATGCCGATACCTGAGCAACCAACCAGGATTTGATTTGATGGCCCAGTTAAAAGTAACCTAGTTTTGTCACGAGCTTGAGCTTTTCCTAAGGTCTCAGTTCCTTTTCTTTCTTCGTTTTTCTTTTTTCCTTATTAACTGTTTTTCATTTAACCCGCGTAGGATAATCAACAACTTTAAAGATTGATTTGTGTACGTTATTTAAATTTTAGTTCATAAATATTAAGCTAATTTCCACGTGCATCCATAAGTACATTTCAATTTTTATTTTATATTGTACCAGTATGGTAATACTCTCTTTTCTATTTTGAGATTGAATAATTACTATGTTTAATTTAGAACCTTAAATTCTTTTTTAATTTTAATATTAAGATTTTTTTAAATCTATTATCAAATTTCATTTTGTTAACATATATGTTTCCATAATATTGATTTTGATGATAACAAACAACATTAAGAATGATTAATCTTTTAAGCTCAAATTGTTTTTATTCTTTTTAAATAAATCATTATTTTCACATTATAAATGTTTCATATTTAATGGAAAAATGATTTTATGAAATTGGTTGTTTTTCAAAGTTTATGGTTTAATTGAAAGAATTTTGAAAACTTTGAAATAAAGAAGTATTGCTTGAAATTTTGGTGAAGGACTTATTTGAAAAGTGTCATAGCATTTTTTTAAAGGTCCATTGACACCTTGGAAGTCAATTGTAAGCGTTTGAAGCCTTGGGAGGCTAGCTTAGTGAAATCCTCAAGCCCGGTGAGCTTGGAGGCGTGGACGTAGGCGGGGATTGCCGAACCACGTAAAAATCATTGTGTTTGTTTTCTCTTCCCTTACTCTTTTAATATTGTGCATGATTGAATTTATTGTTTTCAATTTGATTAAGGCAATAGATTAAATTGTTGAGCGAATTGTATTGCATAATTTTTTTTTTGAATCCCAATTCACCCCCCCTCTTGGGTTGCTTACTTGTATTTCACATTTAACACTTTATATTCTTTTTATTATAAATTTTTAATAAATACTATATATAGTACTATTTACTTACAAGTATAACAAATTATATAATTCCACCAACTCTATTACAAAAAATATTATAATTTCTCTTATTCTTATTTTTATCATATTATTTATTTCAAGTGTTATTATTTAATGGGTGCATTTGGTTCGTCATTATTTGTTCCATTAAGTTTTATTATATTATTTTTTTATCACATTAGGCTATATCAAACTATAATTTAGTAAATTTTTTTATCCTTCATATATAATAATAAAGTTTTTAATAATATAATGTTAGTCCATACTACATAAAATTAATTCAGCACCTATTTGGAGATGATGAATTATTATTTACAAAGCAAATTAAAGAATTAAATGACATAATAAAAATAAAAATATGAAAATTACAATATTTATTGTAATAGGGCTATTGGGGTTAGATAATTTGTTGTGAATGTAAGAAAAAAGCCCAATATTTATAAAAAGAATTGAAATAAAAAGAGCGTAAAAATGTTAAATGAAATTTGATATGCCAATGATTCAATTTCAAAATAGTAAAGAGATCTATAAAAAAAAAAGTATTGTGATACACATACAATATTAAGTAAAAATATATAAATATAATATAATATAAGGTGCTAAATGAAATGTACCTATAAGTACAGCAAGAAATAAAGTTAATACTTATCAAACAAATATTAAATAACAATGAATAGAGGGTTTAAATGAAATTTATCACAAGAGACAAAAGAAATTATATGATATCACTGTTCTAACGTAGCTGGACCCCGATATAAGATTTGATGTTAAAAATTTGCTGTTGGCTGTCCCCGCCCACGCACTACTCTTTGTATTTGTTTGCAAAAATTTTATTAAATGTTTTTTTCTCAAGATTTTCATCCATTCACCAGCAAAGGCATTTTTTATCTAGGTAAATAATAAGCGTACTGAAACAAGAGAATTTTTACTAACAAAAGGTTTATCTGGTAACACCAAAGCCAGACTTCGGAATTCAACCAGTCTCTGGTGAAACAAAAGAGAAATAATACAAACAAAACGGGGTCAATAATAATCCAAGTTCTGTTTATTTCCAAGTAATGTATGAACTCAGTAGTGTGCAGTTGTTGTAGATAGAATGTCGTCCATGGCCCTCATTATCTATATCTAGCATATTGATTTCAGTCCTGGACTTGTTCTTTCTTCCCACTTGATTTGAGATACCATCCGAGAGCACTAACACCAGTTATGATACCAGCTATGACTGCATAGTTACGGTACTGGTCAGTTGATACTTTCTCAGTTGAGGCTCCCGCGGCTGAGGTAGGTTTGGCTTCAGCTCCTGACCCTGAGCTAGCAGCAGGTATCTCTTCCGGCTTGGGTCCCTGAAAACAATCAATTAAGCATGGTTTAGGCAAATATCAAACAACTACTCCAAGCAAATTGAGTTTTGTGGAATAAAAACCCGACAATCAACTAGACCTCAGCAAGAGTGCAAATATGCTCTATTAAAATCAAGGCTATAAACATGCACGCGCAATGATACACCTAGTGAGCGGAGGCAGGAGACACTGAGAGTATGAAGCATCTCAAATAGTCAATACCTAGGACCCTTTTGTTTACCACCAGGATTTTGTATAGTTTTCAATCGAAAAGATAAGCAACCAAGAGCTTTGATTATGTCCACTCTACCTCACCACTCCTATATTTTATGCCACGAAAGCTAATGACACTGACATCTTTCAAACACTTAAATTCCATCACATTTACATTTCAAAACTTCATTTAGGCGGCAACACATGTTCATACTTGTATATACATTTACTCCCCCCCTTTTCTCTTTCTCCTCTCTCTAGTTTCATTCCTATAAACTGTCATTCTCACTCATACTCCATGTACTGGTGGCCTTAATGTTGATTAGAGCATGTTGAATTGCTGCATGTTCTCAATCAAAGGTTCACCAGAAACTGGCAGAAAACCCAAAACCCATTTTACACTAAAAAGTTAATGTCAATAGAGACACTCCTAAACGCTCTGACGGATCAGGGGATGTCATAACCTATATTTGGACGGGGGAAATACCATAGTTAGTGCACCAAAATTTTGTACTATCTCATTTCTCTTTCAACAAGTAGCAACAAACTTTCCCCACTTTGCCCCATAAGATCATAACTTGATGAAGCTCAATGACTGAAACTTACAGCAAACGATGTGGCTCAAAAGCTCACATCATATCAGACATGGAATACAACCTGCTAAGATCCAAAAATAGATAATACAGAAATAGAGTGTGATCATACCTTGCGTGCCATCTTCTCCAATTTCTCTTGCTCAACTTTCTGCAAGATTAGTAGTACTTAGTAAAACATTGATATCACAAAAATGTAAGCAGGCAGATATCCCAAGCTACAGTACATAATGTTACTCATAAAAAAAGGAGAAACATTAGAAATTTTTCAATGCCATCGATAAGTCTTCATGCTCACAAAAGTGAACTTGAAGAAGATGCAAAAATAATTTCACAAAGTATTGCTGGACAGTATTTGGCTGGTACCTTATAGCAAAACTCTAATCTACCATGAAGGAATATTCACTAACTTGCGCAAGCAACTATTCTGATTACCCATCAGCAGTTAATTCTTTATCAGAATAACAAACCTATATAGACTTATTGCAGGACCATATGTTAAGGACAATTCTGAGTTAGATTTACATCAGGATCAAGTACTTGCCCCCTTATAGGGCCATTAGATCGGAAGACTATAATAAGCTCTATTTCTTTTAGCCAGATTGCCTACTTCACAAGACAATAATATAAAACAATATTGGTTTATGAGATTGATAAACCCCACCTTTATTTGACAGATTGAGGAACATGAGAATCTTAGAGGATAAAAGATCCTATCAAGAAAATGAAACACTAGAAAGATAACAGAACAACATAATGGTGAAAAGGACCTAAGAAAGGAATAAAGATCAAACTACACAATCAAAATTTTCACAATATTAGCACATGTTAAAACCTTAGTTTGCATCAGAGTAACAGCATTCATATAAAAACGAAACTGACCAAAATCACAGCAAAAGGATAAAAAACAGCCTGAAACAAAAAGCACGCATGTACACATCAAAAGTTGTAGAAACATTACTTTTATGTAAACATTCTCAGCTGCTTTTTCCTCCTCGCTCAGTACTTTGCCACTGCTTGAGAACCTTCGAGAAAAATTTCTTACAGCAATCCTTGAAGCCATGATGGTGGTCATAAAACCCCTGTCAACAAAATAAAAGACAATAAACCTTTCAATAAGACAATAGTCTCTTAATCAGCTAACGGAGCTAACTCCAAACACAAGCAAAAGAAAGCAAAGCATTTCTCTGACGTCAAATATCTTAACAATACATAAAATGTCCTTACAGCTCTCTAAAATACAAGATTATAGAAATAGCTGACACAATGTCAAATCCTATTCAAGATGGTATCTGCATTAGCAAAATTCGAACAGGGCAATCGACATTGAGCATCAGAAGCCCAAATAACAAAACCCCAAACTATCAAAGCATCGAAAATCAAAACCCCGGTTGTGCGAACAGTCAATAACCCAACAGTAAAAACATTGAATAACTGATAGTAAATGAATCCATAGACATTCGAGCATAAAAGCTTACTAATTTGCGAGAAAATACAAATTAAAATTAATTATTTAAAGAAAAATTGCTTACTTTTGGATACACGGAGGAAGCTTTTCGGCTTTAGTGTGTTGGAGAAATGAAATGGGGAGGTTTGTTTTGGTTACCAATCTGTATAGGGTTTGAACTTTGATGGGGTTCTATAAAGTGGACCCGCTTCGTCAGATTTAGGGGAAAGAAGATATTCGCCGTCTGATTTACGAAAGGGAAGGATTCGCTGCCACTGTATGTATTTCATTAAAAAGAACCCGCCAGATAAAAATGGAACAATCTCCGTTGCTTTTAATTATTGAATTTATTTGTATTAAAAAAAATATTGGTTAAAAAAGGAAAGACAACAATTCAGCTCTACTCCAAAAACAAGAATGCTATTGACACCCCCTTTATTGTCCTCATAACACCGCCTTCTTTATGTAATTTTATTTATACACAAACATGTAATTCTAATTGAACGCAGCAGCTATTTCTCTCTCCTCTAACTCTCCTAAAACCCACATATTCTCCGTTATTTATTTTCTTTGTAAGACTCTTTCAATCCATCAACGTGTCAATTTTTTTTGACTCCTCATCCATCCAATATTCTTTTGAAATAATCTTTTTTTTTTCTTACAGATTTTGTGCTCTCAAAATTTTTTTTTGAACTATTATCATACTTAAAGACTACTTTTAATATCCTATTTTGTCTTAAGACTGAGAAAATCGAGAAAAAAAGCAATATTATACTTACTCACCGTAGATATTTAATTGAAATATTAACATATGTGGTATCTTATGTGTCATTCATTGAGTGATGATAGGTTAATAATTAATAATAAATTAATTAACATAAATAATTGGTGACACATCAGTAAGTATCCTAACTATATATTTAAACTAACTAATAATAGCATTATTAAAAAATAAAATAAAAATACAGTAATAAGTGTGTATGAGGTATCTTGGGTGCTAACATGAATATAATTGAAAATGGGTCTCATATGCATTTTAAAGGGATATTAGAAGCTCCACTCTTACAAAAAAGTTAACAAACCCACGAGGGTCCACTTAAAGATAGGCCCAATAAAAACTTTCAACAAGAAATATCCAAGTATTCAAGTATAATTAATGAGTAGAGCATTTAACATCCCTTTAAAATCCTTATAATACTCTTTTTAAATTTTATTTCTTAAAATACCCCAATTTAATTGATAAAGTTAAGTTTATAAATTAAAATGAATATCCTGCTATAAAATTTTACAATAAATGGAACTATTCTTTTAATTTTTTACTTATAAAATTCATACAAATTATAAAATCTGAAATAATGTCATTTTTATTATATTATTCTTATCGTGATAACTCCAAACTCTCATAAATTTCTCATAAAAGATAATTTTAATTAAATTTTAAAATATAACTATAAAGTATGAAATAAGATGTGTATAAGTTTATTAAAAAAAAATTAAGTCTTAGATTAAATTTTGTTTCCAAAAAAGAAAGGTAATTTGTCTTTGACTATTTAGATAATTTTAATAAAAAAATGGTTTTCTTAAAGGAGGTATGAAATCACTATTCATAATCAATTATTAGAGTTTGAGCTTTGATTCACCTAGTGCCTTATCCACCCAGAAGCCTCACTGCTGCAACTTAATCCGCAATTTCACTTCGATCTTCCCTGCTATCGAACATCCACTCAGCTCATATTCATATTTTCAACTGATTGTAAGTACATTTGATAAAATAACACCTAACATCACATAGAATGAAAATCGCTTGTCTCTCCAATTAATTATTTGCTTATCTACAGAAGTATAGCATTTAAACAAGATCATTAAATATAATTCATAATACATATGATTACCACACTTCAATATTATTAATCTGTAGAGGTGGGCACGAGTCAAGTTGACACAATAACAATCAATTTACTCGATTCATATAAGGTGTGGGTTGTCTAAAAATATACTTAAGTTTAATCCGTAAAGTGTAAGTTGTGTCAAATTAGGTTGAACTAATCCAAATTATTTATTTTATATTTTTTTAATATCATCTCAAAATTAAAATAATTAGATATTAACAAACATTGTTTTTTGCATTGTATTTATTTACATTGTAAATATATTTATAATACATATATATTTTTAAAATTAATAGCAACTCATTGGTGCCCCGATTTGGTTTTGTAATCAATTATAGGACATAAATAGCCAAAGACAAGAATATTCTTCCGAATTCCCATGTCCAAACACCCAAACTAATCAAGCACATATCGCCTTCGGCGCACGTTAGTCAAACCGAAGGAAAACCCTAGCTTCCTAAACCCTATATTTGTTTATTTCTTCTATTCATTCATCTTCAGTGCTGCCGCATCTGCTCTTCTCTCCGAAACCTCTTACTGCATTTCCATCAAGCAGCACAATGGTAAGTAAACTTGAAGCCCTTATGCCATTAGTTGCTTTGCCTTTTATTCCCTAACAAAATCATAGATATAGAAAGATAATTGAGTGAGCAAATTTTATTTATTTTTTTTAATAGATGTATTAGGTACATTTATGAAAATTGCTTTTAGTGATTTTTCTGATACCCAGTTGATCAATTTTGAGATAGCTACTGTTTAATATATTAAATTTCTACATTTTTTTTCAGTTGCATAGCATAACTTTGAGCTAATACAAATAAAAAAAATTGTTTTTCGGAATTGGGAATTTAAGTTTAATTGCTTGTTTTCATGAATAGTAGCCACATTTTGAAAAATAGGTAAGATTTTACATCTTTGATTTTCAAAAAATTGTTTTATGCCTTGCGGTTTCTTGTCTGCTTATTTCTTTAACTATGATTTATTAGTTTAACATGTTATTTTTCTTTTGTGGCAGGCACCGAAGAAGGATAAGGCCCCACCTCCGGCCTCAAAGCCAGCAAAGTCTGGTGGAGGCAAGCAGAAGAAGAAGGTAAACTGAGATTTTGATTGATGGGGTTGTTTGGTTTGTTATTTGTAGTTGATTTTGGCGAATGTTGGATGTTTTCTGGATCCAAGTATTAATTTTGATTCTGTTGGGTGGTATGCAGAAGTGGAGTAAGGGAAAGCAAAAGGAGAAGGTGAACAATATGGTTTTGTTCGACCAGGCAACCTATGATAAGCTTCTTTCTGAGGCCCCCAAGTTCAAGCTTATTACTCCTTCAATCCTATCTGACAGACTGAGGGTACGCTCATACATTGTCCCCCCCCCCCCTCTTTTGGATTTATTTACTGGTTATTATTCTATTTATAAAATTTAGAAGGTTCATGCCTTGTATAGTAGAAAAACAGCATGCAGTTTTAAGCTTGAAATAAACTTGTGCTTCTAAAATTATTCCCCTGGTGATCTTTGTCCTTTTTATAACTTTGGGAATGGGGAAATGAATTTTTGTAGTGTCTGGTTTACATGTGCATGTGGATTCCCCATTTAGTTCCTTGTGCACTATAAGCAAGGTGCACTAATATGGTAATTTATGTTCCGAAATATTATTGGTTGTGGTATGTTCAGAATTTTGTAAAAACACT
The DNA here is from genome assembly GCA_002013955.2 of Citrus medica. Classification (NCBI taxonomy): domain Eukaryota; kingdom Viridiplantae; phylum Streptophyta; class Magnoliopsida; order Sapindales; family Rutaceae; genus Citrus; species Citrus medica. The sequence continues at coordinate 308,791 of MKYO02025513.1, read as the reverse complement.
CTGATTGTTGGATCTTTATAGTATGTATTCTTGTTTGCAGTTGTTTCTACGGATAGTTTCATTGTTTTCTAACTTACTCTGCACCGTTTAAACTTATTTAAATATTTGTTCCATGATTGAGTTAATCTCTTTTATTAGGTGCTTAATTCCATAGATTCTGTTTCTTTTTTAAGAGTCAAATTTTGCCCGATGATGGATAAATCAACAGAATTGAATGGTTGCTTGGTTTTTTATTCATCACACTCTTACATACCACCAATCATGCCTCTCTCTCTCTCTCTCTCTCTCTATTCTCTCTCTGTCTCTCCACACTCTGTGTGTGTGTGTGTGTGTATGTATATGTTTCTGTATGTGTTTCCATATGTGTTTGGTGGTGTGTGAGTGTTTTGAAGAAGGCCATGCATTATGCCATATATGATGCTTCATAAGCTATGAGATCTGAGGGCAATTTTTTTTTTTTTTAACCAAGCTGTTTTTTTCCTCCTCTTACGCTTTCCAGCTCCGGTCAGTACCATATGTTTTGTTTAAAAAAATCTGTTGCAGTTGTGATGTACCTGTAATTACTTCTCACTTCTATGTTATTCAATGTGTAAGAGTTATCATGCATTTGTTTCTAATTAAAAAAAAAGTTCTTTTATTGAGTATGCATTCATTAATCATCAATGAGTTGATTATAAATGTTGTTTTATTCTCCTATCTGCTATCAGATAAATGGATCATTGGCACGTCGGGCTATCAAGGATTTGATGGCAAGAGGTTCCATCCGGATGATATCAGCTCATGCTAGCCAGCAGATTTACACCAGAGCCACCAATACCTAGATGAGGATAACCCTTTCATCACTCCATGGATAGATAGATTGTTTCTGCTCTGTTTCAGGGAACTAGTGGTTAGAACCTTTTTGGTACTTTGTGCCTGAAATTTTGTTTCTTATGCTTTTTGATATTCTTGATGATAGACAGAAATTTTTTATGTTAGTGAAATCAATTAATGGTTTTTTTTTTACCCCTTCCGGTTACAATTAAAGATGTTGAAACAAAGGTTTTTTGGTGAGAAATATTCAATGCTTACTTTGCTTCCTATTATCCCATATGTTGCTATAGTGCTTGTGACTTATCGTCCATCCTAGTGTAGCATTATGATATTTTGGTTATTTGATATTTGCTTTGCTCATCTTGTTGTCCGATATAAACTCCCTTGCACGGTTCTTCGTACTAAACAAGTCATTGACCATCAAGCTATCGGTATTATTACTAGGTATAATATTAGGAATTTAATATTTGAGCCTCAACTTTAGTCTCAATGCCATGTGTTATTGATTTATTAAAAGATAATTTCTGGTTAGGACGAAGAATGTTACTCTGAAATATTAGTATTATTACTAATATTAATGAGTCTTAAAATTGAGTTTTAACTTTAGTCATAATGTTATGTATTACTTATTTATTAAAAGATAATTTCATAATTTGTAAATTTATTTAACAATTATTTACTAAATAAACATTATAGGTATTGGAATAACTAGCAGCACATGGTACTGTTTTTGTTCAATTTTAAATCCAAAATTTAAGTTAAAATATATTACTGTAGAACACGTACTTGTAATTTCAGTCAGGCTTTTCATTATTTGTATCGGACGGTTGGGGCCTAAGATTTTTAAATAAATTTATTTAATTTTTTTTTTGGAGAAGAAATAAATTATTTAGTTGGACATACATAGTTAAAAAAAATTAATTTCTGCTCGCCTATCTCTCAATCGTTAGATAGAAAAAATAGAAGAAAATAAATAGGACGATTAAAAACGGTTGTAACCAATTGGTAAAATTATTGTCACATAAAATATGCTAAATAAGTAGAAAGTCTTTTGAATGTCAATTAATATTACACATTTAAAACATTATCCCAATTAAAGTTAAAGTTTGAGTTGAGATTACGAATTATCCCAATTTAAGTTAAAGTTTGAGTTTTTTTTTTTGAGAAGATCTGCGCTGTAGATACTGCATAAATGCTATGTTTATGAGTCATTAAATTCATATATCTAATAATTTATAATACAATTTACCAAAATTTTAAATAGTTTATATTTATTTATTTTATACTTTAAAATAAATGCAATTGTTTATGATATTTTAACACCGAAGGATTTTACTAAATAGGAACGTCTTAAAATGGATTTTACCAGAGTACCATTGTTCTTCTCTTGTGCCTATAAAATCACCAACTTGTGACAATATTTGGACAGTAAAAATTAGTTCAATATGACATGGAGAAGAAATATTGGCTTGAAATTTCTTCCCATGACCAAAACATTGGTGATCTTATCTTCCTAAACATCATCGATCGTTGTTCATGGCATTTCAGAAAATTTCAAGCCTATGGCCTACTCCTCTTCAATGGTAAGGGATCAAGTTATCTATCACGGCATTATATTTAAATTTCTCTTAATAAATTACATAAAAGAATATATTATACAATAATTATGACACGTATAATTCTTTGTGTTGACTCGTGTTTGATCAATCATGATTGTATTAAACAGTTTATAGAAAGATTTTTTTCTTAAAAAGTATTTTTAAAATATGAGTGACGTCAAATTTTTGTCGTTTTCATTAAGTACCATCTATTAATTTTTTATGGTCATAATTGATAATTTGCAATAAATTTTGCAGGTGAATATTATAAAAAATAATTCACCATTGGGAGAAGACAAAGCATCGTCCATGCGCTTCTCCATCTCTTAAGATAAACAACTCCAGCTATGAAAATAATACATGATGGGGGAGATGCGTTTGGCGAAACCAAGATTTTGATTCAATACTCAATGGGGGCCATAATGGAGAATTAATAAACTTAAGTGGGCAAAAGAAAAATAACATAAACGTAACGAGATAGAATGTAAATGTCACATAGAAATGGGGTAAATTTCAGTGAAAGTGGTGCAGAGAGGGTGCTTCTTGGGCATTCGTGTTCTTATGTTTGATTTTGTATTATTCTCAGCTTGAATGAATATACATAATTTGATGACAATCTCAGCTTATTCGTTTCATATTTATTTATGTGCCTGAATGAGTGTATAATATATATATTATTATTCTTTCCAATTAAGCTTTGGATCTCTTTTAGAGAAAACAAGAAAAAGATGCATAATTTGGTATTAATCCCAATAAATCTTATGTCTAACTCAAGCTGCTTTCAATTTGATTCTAAATTTTAAGTCATCAGTGATTCCAAAGGATGTAAATTAACTTCACATTATTATCACACACACACACACACATGTATATAATTAATTAGTGTGTGTGTGTGAAAATTGGAAAATTTAGACAGAAATAAATGCATTATTAAAAAGAAAACAAAAAGAAAGCAATGCCAGCAATGAATAAGATGTTGCCAACGGGAGTAATTAAGCAAAAAAACAATTATAGAACCACAAACAATTTCACACAAATTAATATGACAATATTAAATTTATCTTAATTATGATTTACGGATGAGTGCAACAAATAGAAATGACTTGCACAAAACTACACATCTTTCTAAGCGTATCTCATGACTACACGTGAGTTTAAAGATACTTAGTGAGTTAAAAAAATAAAAATAAATAAATATATGTGATTTTTCGTCATTTTAAATAATTGAAAAACGATAAAACATATAATTTAATCACGCCATTTTATAATTTGTATACTTTATACATACTTGTGATACAATGATCATCAAGCTTCAACATTAGTAGTTGTATTTGAAAACGGTTGCTACCCTCAATAATTGCTACAAACAATATACTAAGTGACAAGGGCTTTTAGTGTAAATAAATGTTCAAAAGAAATGTAAACTCTGTTCTTGTTAGAAGATAAAATTTTGTAGATTTTGGATGCAGATATGCAATTTATGTATATATTTATAAGTCATTTTTTAAATTCATGCATTGGATGTATCGTGTATAAATGTTTTTACGACATTAAGTTACTAGGAAATGAAACCAAGTTTCGAACGGTTTTGAAAAAAGAATTTAATAATATTATTTTTTCTTATTTTGCACTTAATGAAATTGATAAAAAATATGAATTGATTTTTTTAAAGATAAGGCAGCCTTATAAAACTAATGTTATTTATGAAAATTAATAATTTTTTTGTTAACTTTAAAAATATATATTAATGTGTATAGTGAAAGTGTACAAACCTCATACCTTTTGTAGTTGTTGATAAGTTCCAAATTATATTCAACTTGCTAATATGTTAGAACTTTATATCTCTTTTTTTCCAACTAGCTCTAACAATCTCAATATCAACCACACTACATAAACTTCCGACAACATCTGTAATATTATGGAAAAATAACATAAATATGTTAAAACATAAGGATCAATAATTTCTAATATACACTTAAAGATTATCAAACATTAACAATTAAAAAAAAAGAGAAGATTGTGTTATAATTCACACGTATATCAATCAAATTCGAAGATATGAATTGAAATCCATTGATCAGAATCTTAACAGTTCCTTCTTCTAACCTCTTAAGCGAAATTATAACTAAGAAAATAATTTTATACTAATTTGAAAGTATTCTGTACTCGACTGTAGTTGAAACAACTTTTAAATTTTGACACTGTACAAAGAACCCTCACTCAACATGTGCCTAAATCTTATCACTAAATTTTTCCTGATTGTTGCATGCATTAGATTTTCCTACAATAAAAAATGCTACATTAAGTGTAAAACAATTGGGAAAAAAATTAGAGAAAACAATGGGAGAATGAATTTTTTATATAACATTTTCATCAATAAAAATATGTTCACACTAATAAAATCTTCATTCTTCTTGGTATTACCAGACTCTCACATCTTACAAAGCCTAACCCTTATCATCCAACTATCTTTATCATTGTTCAACTCATGAACAAAAGAGTACTCTATGAAGCACACAATATTAAAAATTTAAATAAATAAAAACACAAGAACATTTCTGAAGAGGATGTTGGTTAATTAATAAAAAAACTCAAACATAACAAATCTTAAATACTTAATGTTATAGAGTTTGAAGAAGGCAAAAGGCACTAAACAAAAGGTTGCATAATTAAATATGTGATTATGACATTAAAATTACGCCCTAGTGACATTGGTGAGGGAAGATGAAGGAACATTCCTTCCTATATTAATTAGTTGATGTATTTTAAGCCACTAAAATTTAGTTGTTGGCTTAAAAAAATAAATGAATGTTTCAAGACTTATAATTAATTATTATTAATGGTTATATATTGTTGAATTTAAATAGAAAGAGGAAGAGACATGTAATCTTTTGTAATCTAATAATTATTTTCTATTTTTAATAATTTATAATGTAATTATTTTTTAATCTCAACCAATGTATTAGATAATAGAGAATACAAGAAAATGAGAAATAGTGATGCCACATCACCTCTTATAGTCCCAGCTTTATATATATATATATATATATATATAAATGTTCCAGTCAAGAATTTTAAAGTGCGGGAAACCTTTAAAACTGTGAGCCTTGAAAGCTGTGTGGTTTTAAAATATAGATTGTTACTTATTGTGTAAATTTTACTAAACTTGCAAGCGCACAAATCTTTTGTAATATAGATTAATAGTGATGAGTGTCGATCCCATGAGAAAATAGATTTAATTATGTGTAGGGTTAATTTTTCAAGTTTGTACGTGACTTGGTTGGAGACGATTCTAAGCAGCAATAAGATTTAAAATAATAAAATGACATGAATAATTTAAGGATGAAAATAATGTAAATGAAATACTTGAGTTTCTGGATTCGCACTAAACATTATACCATAGGCTTAATATTCTTTTTTAATGCCAATTAATTTATGATGGGGAAAAATTTTCACTCCTCATAAGTCCTACTTTAATAAATATGATATCAAGCTCTTAATGTGCCAGAGGGTAATGATCTTCCACTAAATGTAGTGTCAAGTACACGTTATACTAGATGATAATAATCATTCTGTCGATGTGGCAAGACTATCCCTAAATAACTTAGAAGCATTCTGTGTCAACACTGAGTCTAGACAACCTATAAATACTAGAGGGGAGTCTCTTTGGTAAAAATATGGTGTAGAGTGCTCATTGTACTAAACAGTAATGATCTTTTACTAAGGAGTTGATATACCGTGCAAAATCTAAATAATATACAATGTCTGTCAACAATGAGTCAAAACAATTATATAAATCAAAGTGGAAAAAAAATTAACTTAGCAAATTAAGCCTATGGATCATGTTGAGCCTTCATTTTCAACCTAAGCTTAAAGTTAAATTAGCTACTCATAATTGAACTTGGAGTAAAATGGTAATTTTATATTAAAATATGTAAAAATACAATATAGAGTAAGAATTACACAAAATAGAGCTCAAATTTGGATTCAAAGCTATCAAAGGAGGGATGAACTCTTTATTTGTAAATAAAATGAGTAAATCATGGCCATTGGATGAAAATAATTTAGACGCACAAGATTATGTTCGTGGCATGCTATGATTGGATGGAACACATCATCAGGCTGTGATTTAATGTATTGCATATACCGTACGTGCGTTTTTAGGTATAATAATATGTTGTCATGTCATTAGTCAATGTAAAAGTCAACGGGCCTTATTTCAGTACATGTACGTCTGCAGTAAGTGCACAATACGATTAAATAAGATGTTGTCATATCATTAGTCTGTGCCACATTTGCTGGGCCCCACCTAGGGATGGTAATTGGTCGAGTCGAGCTCGGGAGGCCTGACCCAAATAAAAACTCGATTATTTACATTTTGGGTTGGGTTGAGCCCGTCCAATTTGGATTTTTCTCGTATGTATTGCACCTAAATTACTCATATATGTATGTATCCTCTGTAAGCCAAAAAATCCATAATTTTTCATAAGTTTTTTGTTAATTTAGGGTCAAGCTAGGTAGGGTCGACTAAGGCTCAAACCATAACCTGAAAATTTTAGGTCAGGTTAATTGAGCCAAAATTCGGGACGAGTCAAATTGCCATCCCTAACCCCATCAAAATTAGCATATGTCCTACCGCACTAGAGTTGCACATCTCTAAATCTTTGTTTATACAATTAGAAGCCCATTTTGACCCCCGTTTCTGTCGTTCCTTAGGTTTTTGGGCTTCTGAATTCCTTACTGATGTCTGTGAAATACTAACTAGGCAACCCAAGAGGGGGGTGAATTGGGTTTTTAAAAATTAAGCTAGCAAACCACACAACAATTTAATCTATTGCCTTAATCAAATTGAAAACAATAAATTCAATTATGCACAATATTAAAAGAGTAAGGGAAGAGAAAACAAACATAATGATTTTTACGTGGTTCGACAATCCTCGCCTACGTCCACGCCTCCAAGCTCACCGGGCTTGAGGATTTCACTAAGCTAGCCTCCCAAGGCTTCAAACGCTTACAATTGACTTCCAAGGTGTCAATGGACCTTTACAACAAGAGATTATCCCCAATCTCTTAACCCAAGTGTATCCCAACACTTACAATCACTCAAAGTAAAAGATTACAAATT
>MKYO02025513.1:256315-297377 GCA_002013955.2 Citrus medica | reverse complement strand
GATCTTTAACTCTAGACGGTTAAGTCTAAACAAGAGCACCTTACTCTGATACCAAATGAAATACTAACTAGGCAACCCAAGAGGGGGGTGAATTGGGTTTTTAAAAATTAAGCTAAGCAAACCACACAACAATTTAATCCATTGCCTTAATCAAATTGAAAACAATAAATTCAATTATGCACACTATTAAAAGAGTAAGGGAAGAGAAAACAAACATAATGATTTTTACGTGATTCGGCAATCCCCGCCTACGTCCACGCCTCCAAGCTCACCGGGCTTGAGGATTTCACTAAGCTAGCCTCCCAAGGCTTCAAACGCTTACAATTGACTTCCAAGGTGTCAATGGACCTTTACAACAAGAGATTATCCCCAATCTCTTAACCCAAGTGTATCCCAACACTTACAATCNCAACACTTACAACCTCTCAAGGATAAAGATTACAAATGAATTTTCTCTCACACAATGTGTTTGATTACAAATGAATGCTCAATGTGTGAATCAAAGAAACAAAAACAAGTTCAAAGCTCAATAATAGTTTTATGCTCAATAGCAAGCTCAATGATAACTCTTGGATCTCACTTTGTTTGAATTGGATTGATCTTATTTATAATTGGAGCTGAAAACTAGCCGTTATTGACTTTCTGCACACTGTCGGATCGCCGTTAACTAGATGTCGGATCGCCATTTGACTGGTCAATATGACCGTTGGGCTGATTTTCAAATTTTCGGATTGCTGTTATCTAGATGTCGGATCGCCGTTTAGATCCAGAGGCTAATCTTCAGTTCTGTTAAATATCGGCGAGCCGTTTATCAAAATTGTCGGATCGCCGTTTAGGTCCAGAGGCTAATCTTCAATTCTGTTAGATGTCGGCGAGCCGTTATCAAGATGTCGGATCGCCGTTTTCTACAGTAACTGCTACAGTGACTGCTACAGTGAACTATTTTGTAAAATAACAGTTTGACCCCAAAACTTTATATAACTGTACTATGGCCCAAAAAGTTATAAAACTTTATAAATAAGTCCATTTTCAGAATTTCTAAATAATACTTACATTTCCAAAACTTTCTAAAATTATGATATAGCCCAAAATACAATGACACTTTCCAAATAAGTCCTTCTCCAAAATTTCAAGCAATACTTGTTTATTTCAAAGTTTTCAAAATTCTTTCAATTAAACCATAAACTTTGAAAAACAACCAATTTCATAAAATCATTTTTCCATTAAATATCAAACATTTATAATGTGAAAATAATGATTTATTTAAAAAGAATAAAAACAATCAATTTCATAAAATCATTTTTCCATTAAATATAAAACCTTTAAAATGTGAAAATAATGATTTATTTAAAATGTATAAAAATAATTTGATCTTAAAAGATTAATCATTCTTAATCTTGTTTGTTATCATCAAAATTAATATTATGGAACATATATGTTAACAGTCGGTACTGCTATCTGAGGCCCCAAAAATGAGTAAAGTTATAGTTTTACCCCTTATACCCCACCAAAGGTTTTTATTTATTTTGAGCTAAAAAATGTAGTTTGTTTTGTTGTCTTGTTTCTTGTTAATTGTGAAATAATCAAAATATCCTAAAATACATAAAATACTCAAATTATAATAAAACACGCAGAATCGAAGCCTAAAAGACTTAATACACAAAAAGTAAAGATATTAGCGAGACTTGGAGTATAAAATGATGATTTTACCCAACATACACTCTCTAGTACTCAACATTAACTTCCTGCCATTGCTTAGAAAATATTTTGGCGTTTGTTTTCTTTGCCCTTATAAAATCAATAAGTTCAACATTGATCTTTGTTCTTGACGTTTCGGAAAACTTCAAGCTCGGTGCCTACTTCTCTCGGTGGTAAGTCATCTAAATGTTGTATTACATAATAAAGCTATTGTATGTGTGTATAGGAGAAATTGAGAGATATGGATATATGATACGATCAGTGGCGGATCTAGAAAAATAATTTACCGGGGGCTAAATTAAATGACAATAAAATATAAAAATTGAAACTTGAATATTCAAATTTTTTGATAACACAGTTACAATTATTCTCTACGCGATTTCATATTCTGAAAACGTTGTGCAATAAATTCATTATCAATACTATTAAATATATATTTCTACATAAACAATCAAATTATTATTTGTTCATTCATCTCCCATCCAATTCTGAAGTTCATTCTTCACAAATTTTGTTGTTGAAAATGTTCTCTCTACTGTGGTTGTAGAAACTGGAAGAACTTGGACTATTTAAAAATATGACATGGGTTATTTAAAAATTTATTAATTTTTCTTTCTAACAAAAATGGTTTTTTTTTCAGTGGGGGCTTGAGCCCCCACTAGTCCTACACTACATCCGCCTCTGGATACGATAGAATTTAACACATATAAGAATTTATGTTAGAGATAATAAGAACATGCGATAAAGTCAACTTGACACATATAGTACTGTCTCTTCTTTTAATATTTATATAAATTTTTATGCATGTTTTTATTTAGATTTAGATCCTCTATTAATCATATATTTTGCCATAGCTTCTTTGCTCAAGTGTTATGAAATGGGTTGCTGATATGTTTAACATTCATCTCCCTAATGGTGGTTTGTGGTTAAATTTTTGGGATGTGCTGGAAAGTAAGAATTTCCCATCTCAAATCTGGAACATGTGGTTGGTGGCTTGCAGTAGTGCTGTTCACGTGATTTGAAGAACCCGTAACTTCATTTGATTTCAAGATGTATCTCTCTCTGTTCGTAATGCCATGGCCTATTGCCAATTTTAATATTTATTCTTTGTCAGTCTTGTCCTGAGAGTGTTGCTTAGGGATGGCAATGGGGTGGGGTGAGGGTGGGGAGGTCTATCCCATTCCCCACTCCATTAAAAATTTTTGCCTCCATTCCCCATCCAATTCCTCAATAAATTTAATGACGTGGAGTCTTGTCTAGAGAGTGTTGCTTAGGGATGATAATGGGGTGGGGTGAGGGTGGGGAGGCGTACCCCATTCCCCACCCCATTAAAAAATTTTGCCTCCATTCCCCATCCAATTCCCCAATAAATTTAATGACGTGGGGATGGGGAATCCCCATGTGGGGAATGATTTCCTCATCCTCACCCTATTCCCCATTTGCCTATTTTATATTAAATATAAATACATGATTTTAGTATATTAAAAATTAGAGACTTAAATAAAATCATTATCATATTATAAAGTATTTAAATTATTTTAAAAAAATATCTAAAAGTTTGAAACAATATCTTAAAATGCTATCAAAATTGAAAAATGTTTGAAGAGAGTAGTATCTTAAAAGAGAGAAGAAAACATAATAATGTTTTAGAGTTGAAAAAGAATTATATTATAGGATTTTCTTTTATTCATATCATGTTTATATTATATAAAAATAAAAAATTATTAATTTACATTATAGTTGATAAAATAAAAATTATTAAATAAGAATTAAAAATATATTTATACATAATGGGGATTGAGGTGGGGGTGGGGAGTATAAAACCAAACCCCCACCCCGTTAAGAATTTGGAGATTATTTTTCTCTCACTTCCCACTCCATTCCCCGAAAATTATTCAAAATTTTCCTCATTTAGGGTGGGGCTCCATGAGGCTCCAAACCCATGAAAGATTTTGCCATCCCTCACTTTCATGATATGGTAATTTTTGCTTGGTAATTGATCCAACCTTTGAAAAACCCCCCAAAGTAGCTACAATGATATGGCTTCCCCCTCCTCCAACTTGGATAAAGGTCCACATTGATGGCTTATCGAAGAATAATCTTGGGCTCTCTGCTTGTGGGGGAATTTTAGAGATCATCATGGAACCTTCTCTGGCGGCCGGTTTCGGCATGTTCACTGGCCATCAATCCTCTTTTTATGCTATTGAACGGGCATGGGCACCCAAAAAAAAAATATTCATTCTTTTAGATCAAATGCAATTATTATAGAACGAGAAAGGGAGTTCCATTCCCCTGCCACCTAATTCAAAGCACCCCTACGAGAGTTCCACCTCCATCTAATCTTGCTGTGAAAGAATCATGATATGGCAAGTCTTGGACTCTTTTCCAAGAATTAGCTTTCAAATTATAAACATAAACTTGATTATTCGAGTGTGAGATTCTTACCAATTTGTGGTCATCGGTGGCAACATCAAAACCAAAACCAAAACGGAGTATAAGCATAACCAAACAAATAACCATCAATATTGGGCAGCGTTTGGTGCTTCTTATTTGATGGGTTCTGCAAAAACAAAACTCCGTTTCCCCCAGTGATTTGTAGAACAAGTAGTCCATCGGAACAAGCAATGATTTCAACATAGTTTCCGGAATTGTCAAATGGCTGATCAAATTCTACCGCAAGATATTCGAGAGGATCCATTCCCGCTGAGTATATGCCAAGTATGGCCCGTAATAATCTATCTTCCGGAGCATACGATGATTCTTTCGGCCCCTGAAGCGTTAATTTACCTACTAAAATATCCCCGGTCTCTACCCAAGATCCCAGCGTCACAATTCCATTTTTGTCTAAATTGCGGAGTAACTGGGCTTCTAGATGTGGTATTTCATTAGTGATCCTTTCGGGGTGGAAGCTGCGGGTTCGAGCCCCGTCAGTCCCGATGGATCCAAATCCAATAATAGGTTTATTGGGATAACTGTCGAGTGGATGATCAAGTAGTTGTACCGCAGTATCCAGGGAATCCATATTTGCTGAGAAGAATCCTGAATAGAATTCAAGAATAAGGCTGGATTTGGAGTAAGTTTCTTTGGAGCGACTGAGATGGAGCTTTATGAATTCAGGACTGTCGATTGAGGCACAAAGCTTCTTCGACACACATCTGAATCGCAGGAGAGACTTGACGGGCAATAAGCGCAGAATCTCAGTGATTACATCAAGCGGGATCCACATCTCTTTGGTTATTAAGAGTATCGTTTAGGGTTTTTTGTTTTAAATTGGATTTGTTTGGCATAAGAAGGTTTTAATATTGCAAAATAAAACACAAACTCTTTTAATTAGAAGAAAAACTCAACCAAATAGGATAAGGAAATAACAATTGACGAGGAAGAAACCTACATCTAATAAAAATTGCCTTAAAAAAAATAGGGTGGCATGGCAAAAGCCATTTTTTTTTGGGTCTTTTTGACTTTTTTTTTTATTATTTTTTTCTGCTGATATATACATAACTTCGTTTTTATTGGAGAAAGTTATACAGAGACCGAAGACTTTACAACCCTTTTATAACAATAGAAAGTCCTAGCATTGCATATTTTTACAATTCTTAATTTTATTCCCTAATAAAATATTAAAGTTAAAAAAGAAAACAAAAGCAAAAATTTAGAAGCAAATCCGAGTTTCCTATAAAAAGATTAAAAAAGAAGAAGATCTTACATCATATGTAACATACAACAACCCTTAAGCAGTCACCCAAAATTAAAAAAATTGCAATATGTAAAATAATTGGATTGTCATAAATGACAATTCATGGATTTTTTATATGTTACATTATATGTAATATAGTCTAACGCTAAAATAGATATCTTTCTGACATTAGAAAAAAAATTTAAAATTGTTGTTTTGGAGACAGAGACTACGAAGGACGAACTGGAGATACATAGCTACAATAAGATTTTTTATTCTTAAACAAAAATTTATATATTTATTTATTTATTTTATCTATTTCATGGTGGGAATGTTGGATATACATTTACGCCATGATTTGGCATTATAAGAGAAATTTCAATAAATCATATCTATTCATTTTATCGATAACCAAGCTGCATCTAATGTATCATAAGTAATTTTTCTTTTCTATTTTTTCCTTCAGATTGAATTGAAATCAATTCTTGAATGAGGTACTTGTGGTAGATTTTGAAAAAATAAAGTTATCTTCATCTGATGGTTGTTTTATATGATATGTTTCTATCTAGTTTTTTAAATCTATCCCTATAATAAAGGGCCTAGCTAAGATAAAATTCCTAGTCTATGTTAACTTCAAGCCTATATATATTCTTGTAATTAGTTGATTATATTATAATAAGAAAACATAGTGTTTACTATTTCCTTCCTATGCTTGTTACATGGTACTAGAGCAAGGTATTTGGTTAAAGGAAACCATGGTAAAAACAGTCATGACTGGCACAAGTAGGAGTATTGACTCTCATGAATCTTTTGAAACTTCTCAGATTCATTCTCAGTCAACTCCTACAATTGATCCCACTACAATAATTGACACGACCCGCCTCGACCTATAACAACCTCTGTGTATCATCCGAAAATATACATTTAAAACTTGCATAATTCATGTCTCATTATACATATTCATACTGCAAGTATATATATCCATATAAAAACATAAGCAACATAAACATGCTCAAAATGCAAGATATTCAGTAGTGTGTCTTGTGGCCCAATCTCAATTAACTAGAATTGATCTGCACGAAATCCTGCGGAATCTTAGGAGAAAAGAGATAAATAAGAAAATAGTGAGCTTGTGGCTCAATAAGTGGATCTAATTAATAACAATAATAATAATAATAATAAAAGTAGTGTATTAGTGCTTATACTTAATCATGTGACTTAACTCCACACTGAATATCATACACCAGCAGACATGGAATTCATACATACATACATGAAAAAACTGTAGCAAACACTGCCCATGGAAAATAACTCTCAATACTCATCAGGATCATCATCGCACTAGTAGAACGAGGGAAAAAAATCTAATACCCAGCGGAATTTAACTACATCGCATGGGTATAGTAACCTAACTCTCAATATGCATGTGTAGAGTCTATAGGGAAGGGTACATATATGATAACTGACAATCACATCTCATGACTTAATTAAATATATAATATGCGTACATGTAATCATAAGATGATATTAAATCATATTATCAAACATAAATGCTTCACGGAATACATAACAGTAATAATAGTATCTACTCACAAATTCTATTTCACTCTGAAGTTCGTTAGGGTTATTGTGTCTCTGGATTCTTGGATTTCTCCTAAAATACAATATTAAAAAATTAACTATTGGGACTGATATAAAAACTTATACGTGACATGTAAACTGTAACATAACTGCTCAAACTTCATAAATCTATTACCCATTAGTTTACTAAATTTTAATCTAACTATCCAATTCTATTTTTCAGTAACTTTTCCTTTTAATTTCTCTCTTCCCCACTCTCGGCTTCTTCATTTTCTTCTATTCTTTTCTTTTCTCTTATTTCTCTCGATTTCCTTTCTTATTAACTCTCTGCTCCTATTGATAAAATGAGGCAGCTGTCAAAATTTATATATAAACATTAACACTGCCTCAAGCAAGCAAGTGGAATGTGCATGTGGCAAACAAGAAGGGAAGCCGGCATGTGGAGAAATGGTGAAGCAGGCAGCTGAAATGATGAAGCACGCAGCTTGGTGGCGCAAAATTAATGACCCATTCTAGCTTTTTTTTTGTGTGCAGGCGGTGCATGACAATAACTGAAAGTACATCAATTCAAATCACATCCTGTGTTCAAGTGGTAATTCAAGGGCATGGAAAACTTGACTATCTTCTTGGACAAAAGCAGAGGCTAGATGAAAATGATCTTACATTCCAAAATGAGATGTTGAAAATTCTATCGTTGTGGCATGGTTGGTCAACTCAATGGAACCAAACATTGGGCAGACATTTATTTTAATAAAAAGTTGTTGAACTGTAGAAATTTGTCAAAGAAACTTTCTCAAACTTGAAAAAATCATCGCAGATGTTTGAGTTGAGGAATATGGCTTGATCCATATATAACTTATATCTTTTTAGTTTTGAATCTAATTTAATCATATTAACCTAAAAATTCAAAAATATAATGAGAATGATCATGAATGGATCTTATTTTATTCTAATCTATCAAATTTTTTTGTATATATAATATTCAAATAATGATTTCAAAAGAAATTTAAATAATGTAATTTTTCTACAATATTGATGTGCGTACTGTCCATGAGCAATGATTACTCTTGGCCATCGATTATAGCGCGATGAATGTCGCGAGTGGGATTGTTGGCTAACATTGTGACGAGCTAGACTGCTCAACCACTGACAAGGCAACGTGCTACTCGTTTATGATAAGATGAGGATGAGTTGGTGCTAGCTACAACGTGAATGATTCGAAAAGAATGAGTGAGACTATGAGAGAGTGGGTTAGATTTTGATTTATGGATTATGAACTTGTGGGATTGTAGGCTTTAGGCTGTATGTGGTTAAGTCTAGATTATATTGAAGTCTTTATTTAATTATTTTTATATTATTTATATAAATATTTTGATAATTTTTTACACCAATATTTAATTTTTTACAATTTAAAATTTGTTATTTATTCACTAAAAATTATAAAAAAATAAAAATAAAAATGAAGAAATGTGAAAATGAGGATAGCAACATTTGGACAAGTGGGGAATGTTGGGGCGATCTAGAAAAGTTTGGGTAGAGCTAGATCTAAATGTTGGTTAGGAAAACGTCTTGTAGTAAGAGGAGTAGTTATGAACCCTATAGACCACCCCCATGAGGGTAGTGAAAGAAGGGTTTCGATTGGTAGAGAAAGACCTGCAACCCCTTGGGGTTATCCTATACTTGAAAGACGAAGTAGAAAAAAGAATAAATATAGTGATAATTTGATTCTTCGTCACCATACTAAATAGGAGAGAAAATCAAAATTTTTCTTCGTTTTTACAATTTACAAAAAAGAAAAAGAAAAAAATAGGAGTTAATTAACTACGATATGTAGGATTCCACCGCATCTCTATCCCTTTCTCAAATAAAAAATTGGGTAAAACATTATCTCCATCTCTTTTTTAAATAAAAAATTAAGTATAAGATTATCTTCATACCTCCCCAAACGAGAAAAATCCCCCAAGGGCCTGTCCCCGTTGGAATTTCTGCCATCCCTATATATTATAATCTTTGAAACCATTATTTCAAGGCAGCCATGGATAGACATCCTTCCAAAACTGACAAATTGTTAAATATGTATAAAAATAATTTTCAGTCCTCATATCATCGGGCAAACAGCTTAGTATCTCAGTGAATACATCAAGCGGGATCGACGGATCTCTTTCGTTTATCCCCTTTCTTTCTTATTTCTTTCTTTCTTTCTGCCTTTTCTTCCTCTCCATACCGATCTCTCTCTCTTGTCCAGAAACAAGACGACATTTTCTTTTTATAAGAAGAATCTAGGGACAGTTAGGAATTGAAATAAACTAAAATGCCCTTGAATAAAAAAAGTGACTAAAATACCAAAAAAGAATTGGGTTTATTACACTATATGCGCGCCACTTCTGAAATATGTTTCTAGCGTCATGTAAACAAAAACGTTGTTGCTTTTAAAATGATGTTAAATATTAAACAAAAGGACAATTAGCAAGTCCTACCTTAAATATGATTTACAATGACTACAATTAAAAAAAAAAAGTCACCGGCATCTGAGAATTTCTATTCTTTGGTATATGCTATTTTTACTTATAAAAAAAAAAATAATAAATAAAACACAACTAAAATCTTTTAAGGAAATAATAATTGCTTGGGACTACGAAGCCTACGGGCATAGGAAAAATTTCAGGTGGGCGAAGCCTATTTCAGTGGATAGAAAAAATTTCTGAATACTACAAAATTTCATTTAACTAAGTTATGATGGCCAAGGCTTTATATCCCTTTCATAATAATAGAAAACCCTGAAAGGAATAATTCCTAAAGTACTCTGGAGTTCTCCACAGCATGTATGCTCTCATATAGCTTAAACAAATTTTCGCTATAGCTTCACCTCTGCCCTAGCACAACATGTATCCTCTCTCACATATTTTTTGGGAAGGAAATGACGTTGCTGATAATGTAGGAAAGTCGAATGCTTATTCAGATAATTTTGATTGGTGGGATCATAATCCTTCCGTCATTGTCTCATCTTCATTAATTGGGATACTCTTGTTTCAGAAATTAATTTTGGCACTGCGGTCTTTCATATTTAATTTTTTCACGCATAGCTCCATTGATCAGTGATGACGATGACTCATATATTCAAGCTTAGTTTCGATAGCAGCTCCAATTTTAATATCATGCCAATAGTTTTTTCCTTATATCATATTGAATTGAATTTGCTGTCAAAATACTACGGCAAGGACTTTATGGTGGTATATAGGTGACCAATAGCATAACAAGTTTTGCAATATTTACCTTAATGTATGCATTTGTATTGGTACAAGCCATTTAGCCATAACCAATCAGATTGAAATATTTTATATTCCTGTTGCTTCTTAGTTGTATGTTATCCTTTCTACGTAAAAAGTAGATTGCACCATAGGTATAGTTTCTATCACTGTGCCACTTTAAAGAAACCAACTCTAACGTTGGAGAATGCCATAAAAGAGTCAAGTTATTCTTGAATCTTGATAGTACACATTGATTGTAGTTAAATTGATCTGAAAATGATGTGGAGTTGTTGTAATGTTTAATTTCTCTTTAGTTGAATAACATTTATGCCTATGTTTAAAAATAAAAAATAAAAAAGACTGGAAATTTGTCTTGCTTAAGTCAAATATAAGAAAGAGTGAAACATTCTTCAAAAGTACTTCCACGTAGCAGTGTCTGGAAATGAGCTGCTTTAACTATTTATGCACTAATCAAAGCGGTAAAAGGGAAAAAGGGAAAAAGAAAAAAAGAAAAATCAAGCCTCCAAAACGCCAGACTTTATAAGAAAAAAAATTCAATCTCCATCAAAATAAGAAAGAGCTGATCGACTACTTTCCAAGTTGTTCAAATCTAATAGCCACCCTAAATAAAACGGAAATCATCAAGATATATCAATAAGAGAATTTACATAGATTAAAAGGGGAAAAAAGGATAATCTAAATGTATGCACATTAGATTGAACAACATTTACTTCTCTTATATATTCTAAGGTTCTGATTGGTAGTAATTTTTAGTAAAGTATTTAGTAAATACTCGAGTAGAAACTTGTAATATTTTCGGCTGTGTTTACTTTCTGGAGTGGGAGTGAGGAGTGTGGATTCCTTCCACTCCAGTGTTTACTTCAACAAATTGGCTTCGGATTGGGAATCTCACTCCGTGGGCCCCATCCATTTTTGGAGTGGGGAGTGGGAGTGGGACTCCCATGGGGATCCACTCCCACCTCTCCATTTTTCTACCCTTTTTAATTTAATTTAATTTAACTTTATTTAATATTTAATATTTAATAAAATAAAATAAATAATATTATATTTATTTGAATAATATTATTATATTTATTTTAAAAATAACAGTACTATATTTATTTAATATTAATAATTAATAATAATAAATAGTTTATTCTAACAAAATATTAATTTTGTACTAAATAATATTATATTATTATTTTATATAATAATAAATTTAATATAATTATATTAAATAAAATAAAATAATGTTTCATTTTATATTTACCCTCTTTTTATTAAATTTACTATAATTATATTTAATAAATATTTAAATAATATTATTATATTTAACTAAATAATAATTGGGTTTGATTCTAAGTTTAATTTACTTAAAAATAATATTATTATATTAATAGAGAATTAATAATATTACTATATACCATCTTTATTTGAAAATATAATATTATTATATTTATTTTAAAATATTAGTATTATATTTATTTAATATTAATAATTAATACTAATAAATAGTTTATTCTAAGAAAATATTAATTTCATACTATGCTAATAGTAAAAATATTTCATTTATATTGCCCTTATCAATAATTTTTAATTTATATAATTAAAATTAAAATTAATAAAAAATTGTGATGTTCATAATTAAGAATATTAATAATTATTATAAATTTACAAATATAATAAAATAAATGTTTATTCATTAAATATATTTTTTATTAACTTTGTAATTAAAAACTATAATTCTTTAAATAAGGATAAAATTGTAATTTGAAACTATTTACTCCCAATCTAAGACAAAGTAAACACATAAA
This sequence comes from Citrus medica, assembly GCA_002013955.2. Classification (NCBI taxonomy): domain Eukaryota; kingdom Viridiplantae; phylum Streptophyta; class Magnoliopsida; order Sapindales; family Rutaceae; genus Citrus; species Citrus medica. The sequence continues at coordinate 285,360 of MKYO02025513.1, read as the reverse complement.
TTCAATTATGATCTTCATTCCATGCTTCCATTTTAGTGTAAGTAAACAACATACTCTCACTCCCACTCCACACTCCCAATCCTAGGATTCTCACTCTTCAGGATTCCCACTCCAATCCAAAAAGTAAACGCTACCTAAAAGTATTATTTAACAGTCATATTTATTTATTTTTATACCTACAGCCACAATATTTCAATACCAAACAGAACCTAGTTCTTCTTCTAGATGGTAATAAAACAAATTTGAAATACTTTTGATGTGATATTAACCATAAGGATAAGACGTTATGTTGGAAAAAAAATTCGTGAACAAAAATCACTCTCAATCTACTTGAAGATTATTATAAGATATAAGAAAATAAACCATCCCCGAAGTCCATAATTAGAAGAGTGAAGAGACAGTTGGATTATAAACTTGATCCAAGATGAATAAATTCAACCCAACTCATGGAAGGTTCCATGAGTAAGTATGGTTGGTGAAGTTTGAATTATTTGTGTTAGGTGTGGTAGGTTTGGTAGGTGAAGATGAATGATTATTATTTTTTTGTAATTTCTTATTTGAATGGTTGTGATTAGCTTGTTTCATGTATAAATACCCCCTATTCCCTTTAGTTTAAGCATCAAGTGAAGTAACAAAATCTCTAAGTTGTAGAGAGTGAAAAATAAGAGTTGTAAATGGTGAGGAGTGTTGTTGAAGAAATAAAATAATGTGTTTTTTTTAGTGTTATATGTGTTAATTCTCCAACAGAGACTAGTATTCATCCGATCATGTTACTTACAAGCTCGAGTAATTATATTATAATTTCACAGCCTGCTACAGTGATACCCTGCCTCTAAACACCAATTCTATTAAACAAACGCGAAGTGTGTCAAAACAAGAATATACACGCAAAATATAATAGCCTATGAGAAAGGTTTGATATGGTAAATTATTGAGGCAATCAGAGCGAAAAACACAAGAGCTGAATCTGTATAGCCTATAATTAATGAAGTCGACTAAAAGTACTCACTATTTGCTTAAGCAAAAGCAAAAAAATAAAAATAAAAAATAAGAAAACCTAACTCATCCTCAGCCTGCGTGCTTTCTATTCTAACTAAAAACTTCATTACAATAACTAATTAATTGACTTAAAATGATGGGATATGATAAAGTTAATTATTAAGTAAACCAGAGTGAGAATCAAATGCTCAGTTAAGACTTAATCTTTACTTAAGAAAAATTTGAAAAGTTTATCATAAATTAAATAATTTCCTCTTTAAACCCACTTTTCAACTTCTTTCCTCTGTCTGACATAGTTTACCAAGATCAGGGGTAACAAGACTTTCTACGCATACAGTATTTTCACTCCAAAGGTGATGCGGCAGGCCGTGAATCTGAAACCTATGTGAACTCTGCTCTTTTAGATCGTACCAAAAAAAATGATAGCCTTCTGGAGACTCTAGACGAAGTAAAACCTTATTTCCACATTCTGAATAAGCAATGGTTTTCAAATATGCCCCCTCTAGGGACGGTGAAAACGAAAACAGTTTAGTCCAAGACTCCTTCATCACCCATATGTCGTAGTAATCATTATATCTCGTTTTATTTCTCCTGTTGGCGCAAGTCACGGACAGACATCCTCCCAAAACCGACAAATTGCTAAAATATGTAAAAGAAGATTTCTCATTCGTCATTTCATCAGGCAAGGGCACAACAAAAAAATTCTCGTTCTTTAAATCAAATGCTGTTATAAGAAGAGGATGGCAGTCCCATTCCAGTTTCACCCAATTCAAAGCACCGCCTACGACAGCTCCACGTCCACGTAATGCAGCAGTCAAAGCACTGTGATATGAGAAGTCTTGAACTCTTTTCCAAGAATTAGTCTTCAAACTATAAACAAAAACTTGTTTTTTCCGACCAACAAAGTGTTGGCTCCACTGTCAATGGAGTCCCCTTAAGTGGCTTGACTGGGTTTGCTCCTCAGTTCGAGTCGCAGGGAAGTCGCTTTTGTTGGGAGAACCTGTGCCTCCCGGTTCGAGCGGGGACTTCTAGTCTGGGTTGTGGTACGGGCTTAAAGGTGCCTCCCACAGTTGGGGCCCTCCCAAGGATACCTCGTGATTAAGATAAAAAAAAATACTTGTTTTTTCCGCATCACAATTCTCACCATCTTGTAGTCGTCAGTAGAAGCGTCGTAACCAAAGCCGAACTGATCGATGACAGTTTTGTTGTAGTGAGATTCAGAATCAAACACAATATTGGGTAATAGTTGGTGTTTCTTGGTTGACGGGTTCAACAAATAAACTTCGTTCCGCCAGTAATCCATTGCAAGAACCAATAACTTTAATAGGTTTTTTGGGATAACTGTCGAGTGGATGATCAAGTAGTTGTACCGCAATATCCAGGGAATCCATATTTATTGAGAAGAATCCTGAATAGAATTCAAGAATAAGGCTGGATTTGGAGTAAGTTTCTTTGGAGCGACTGAGATGGAGCTTTACGAATTCAGGACATTGCTCTTTTAGATGGTGAAATTTTATTGATGGCACATTAATTAAGATATAATGTTTGTATCCTAATTGAGTAAACATTGCTCTTTTTTTTTTTTTTTTTCAAAATCCATAATGCTATGCTTATCTAATTGAGATGTTTAATTTGTATGCCGATTGATATGACAAATGATGTGGTATTACTTAATTGGCTCAAGTGATAGTTTGTTATTAAGTTTTGTCATTTCTCACAAATTTGTGAAATTTTATTGATTAAAAACTAACCATTTCAATTAAGTAAATACAGCAATAAAGCAATTTCTCACGAATTCTAGGATTTATTCCCCAATAAAATAATAAGCGCAATAAATGAAAAGCAAATATATTTTCTTCTATCATTAGGAAATAACTTGCGAAATTGTCTTTGGCAAAAATAGCACGACGACCATTTATACCTAGGGAGCTAGGAACTTGATGTTATAAAATACGCTCATGATAAAAAAAAAACAAAAACAAAAATTGTCGGGGGAAATCTGCGTGCTAAGTGGGTCAATAACTTAGTGACACGTGGTAAGAAAAGTCAACTAAGGAAAGTCAATTTGTTTAAATGCGCATCTGGATATCTCACACAGAGATAGAAGGTAAGCTCTGTGAAGAAAAAGATAGTTACAGTAAAATACATAGTATGAAAGGGTAATATTGGAAGTTAAATTTCAGTGGTTAGGGCCAACGCCTGAACAATGCACGCCATCTTGTTTTGGCCAAGGATGAAAAGCCAATAAGAATAGAGATTCTTTAGCCAAATAATAAAAAAAGACCATGTCAGTTGTCCTTTTGATACCATCAGAAAAGCAACATGACCAGAAGGCTGGGAGGCTGCCATGTGTCCATTTGTAGAGCCAAAAAGGTGGCTGGAGGTTTCCTTACCTTTTAAGCTCATGGACATCACCATCAAAGGACCACAAGAAAAATTACTCAAATAGCCTCGCCTGAGGGAGGCCAACCATTAAATGAGCACCGCATGTCCAAAATTTCCAAAATAGCTTCAGGAACACTCGTATATAAGCTCCACATGTTCAATCTTTAGGTGGCTTTGTCCATCTCTAACTCTCTCTCTCCCCTATTGCTCTATCCAACCCTTGGGAGATTTTTCCAGATCTGATTTCTTAAGAGGCTATTTCATCTTTTTCTTCCTCTATTTTTAGACCTCCATGGAAGCTTTTGGCTATCTCGTCTCTTAAAAAACCTTTTCCCTTATTCTTCTATAAGAAAACCCTTTAACTCCGTAAGATTCACATCTCCTTCATGTTATTATCCACCATAAAAAAACCTTTAATAAACTTTTATTGATATTGTAGAGCAAATCTTGTAAGTCTTCATTTAAGAAGTGGATTGAAGATGAGCTACTCCCGTGGATGCAGGCCAAAGAGCTGAACCACGTAAAATCTTATGTGTTCTTTATTATGTATACTTATTTTCTACTTATTATGATGGTTTTGATGCTCAGGTCATATTCATATGAGTTTGCGTGAGTTATTCTACAAGCTCTATAGAGTTAATCGGATAAGCTTTTTAGAGCTATTCTCGAAGCTCTCTATGTAAACTTCCTAAACTAACTCCTGTGAGCTCCACGAGTTCGCCATAATATTCCAAACTCAAAACACTGTAGCTCACCTCCCAAATGACCTCAGATTACCTCCTAAATCACCGCAACTTACCTTACAGATCACCTTAGCTATACGTCATGCCCAAACATAAAAAACACACATAAACCCAAACTTAACCTAATCTTTCCCAAAATATAATTTTATTTGTTTTAATCAGATTTGACCTAGATTCGGTGAGAGAACAACCGTTTAATGGTTCGAATCAAATCTTTGAGGAATCCGGTTAAAACAATTGGCGCTGTCTATGGGGAATGCTACAAGAGCTTTCATAGCAATGGCTAGTTTGGAGTAGGTTGTATTTGAATAAAGGGCAATAGATGCACTCCTGGATTTGCGCCAAAAAGAGAAGCTCCATAAGAAATTCTTTAAGGATCCCTTCGAGAAATACCAAAGTGGATTCCTAAAAAAAATGTCATGGATGATTCTTCTGAGAAATGCTCAAGAAAAAAGGTAAAGACGGATATCTCATGAACACATTGCAAAGAATTCATCAAAAAACACCATTGATAATTTCTCCAAAACACTGAAAGAGGATCTTTAGAGAAAACCTCTAAAACAGTGTAGCAATTTTGAAGACACCTTAGCTCTTCCCTAAGCAACAAAGTAGAGTCAAACACCTTTTGAATGCTACAACAGTCAGGAAACTATCAATATTATGCTCTTAACTCTTCCTTTTTTATTTCCATTTTTGAATTTTTTACTAAATATTTGATCAAATATATTTGTGTTAAGTCCAATAAGAACATCATTTGTTCACTACCGTGACTTGATTTATTTTTAAAACTCCCTAACGTCTACATAATAGGAAAAGAGATTTCAAAATCTCATCTTAAGATAACACGTGCTAGTCATGTGATGATTATGATTTAAGCTACTTTTAAGAAGTTAATCTTAAAAATGACTGCTACTTGTTTGTCCTAAGTATTCATGAGAGGATGGCTGATCTTTCTTGATTGATTTTCCATGGACGTGATTGAATGATTTGTTCTTGCTATACATCATGAGATGTGATTGAACAAGCTCTTGAATTTTTTTTTTAGAATAGATTATTGGATGAATGATTTATCTTTACTGTCATGTAGTTATGAATGAATGTTAACTCCTTATTTATTATGATTTTATTGATTATAATTTTTCTTCCCTTATGACTCACTGTATTTAATTTTTAGAGTGTAGCTTTAGGTACGTACCCTAAGTTATTTTTGTTTCAGCTGATTTATATTAATTGCTACTCCAAGAGTTTTACTTTCTTTCAAAAAAATTTCTTTTAAAATTTGAATTTCGTTGGGATGCGAGAGTTTTTTACTTATATAAAAACAAAACATATTCTCTTTTAATCTTAAGAAAAACTCAACCAATCTAGATAAGAAACAAATAATTGTTTAGGAGAAAGAAACCACATCTATAAAAAAAATACTTAATTAAAAAAATAATACTAAGCTTAATTAGCTAGGATATTGAATTTGTATTTCAACGAATGTGGTAAAGAATGTTTCATTATCTGATTGGTTTAAATGATGGTTAATTAATTATTAAATTTTATTATTTGTAATCCAAATATTATTTTGAAAGAATGAGTAAGCATAGCATCACTTCTCTCTTCCAAGCATTCTTTCTTTTTCTCATCATTTGGGATAAAAAATTTGGGATGTGTGACATTACTCTTTCTTTTGAGTAATGATAGACATTCCAAATTTTTTTATCCCACATTTGATCCCAAATGATTGTCATTAATTGAGTTGTTGGTAATTCTTTATAATATCCAAGTGAATTAATTGTATTATCTCACCAACCAATTGATGAATGTCACATCATTAGTGATAAATTTTTATTATAAATAATTTAGAATGTGTAACATTACTGTTTCTTTCTTTCCCCCTTCCTTTTCTTCCTCTGCATACCGATCTCTCTCTTTTGTCCAAAAAACAAGACAACATTTTGTTTTTCTACTAAGAATCTAGTATATAGGGATTTAAAAAAACTAAAATACCTTTGAGTCAAGAAAGTGACTAAAATGCCATAAAACAATTGGGTTTGTTACACGATATGCCATTCTAAAATATGCATTTGCATTGCTACAAGCCATTCAGCCATAACCAAGTAGATTGAAATATTGTATTTTCTTTGCAAGTTATCCTTTCTATGTAAAAGTAGATCTCACCGCAGATATAAAGAGACTTAAGAAAGAGTGAAGCATTGTTCAAAAGTTATTCCATAGCTTTATTTGGAAGTGAGATGCTTAAACTATTTATGCACTGATCAAAGCGGTAAAAGGGAAAATGAAAAATCAACCCTTCAAAAAAAGGCCAGACTTTACAAGAAAGAATTCAATCTCCTTGAAAATAAGAAAGAGCTGATCGACTACCATCCAAGTTGTCCAAATCCAATAGCCACAGGGGCGGATGCAATGCAGGACCACTGGGGGCTCAAGCCCCCACTGAAAAAAAAAATTGTTTAAAAGAAAATTTAAAATAGCCCCTGGAAAAATTATTATATAACCTTATTCTTTAAAAATTATAAAGTAATAATTTGACTTAAAAAAATAAAGCCCACAGCCCAAAATATTTATAATCCCAAAACTGAACTGTGAGTACCAAACTTAATTAGGGATTGCCTCGAAGAAAAGAGAAAGTTGCAAGCAGCAGTTGTGTTCTTTATTCTCCAGAATTGCAGTCAAAAACGCAAAAGGAGAAGGAGACAGGAAGGGGATAATTTATTAATTGTTGTGGGCTTGAGTGGGTGGGACGCGGGACCCGCTCGCCTTTACATTCAATTTTGCACCAGGTAAAACATGTTCTTTTCGTTTTTTTTGTCAAATTAAGTTACGAATTTCATATTTTATTTTTTGTTCACTTGTCAATACATTTCTATATAAATTGTAATTGTTCAAGTGACTAATTCTAGTCTTTACAATTTCTTTTTTTAGTGATTTTGTTTATAACTATTAGTAAATTAATTTTTTCAATTATAATTAATTTATTTTTACATAAGTACTTATATATATAATTTTGATACAGATATGGAAAAGTATTTTAAAAGAAAATCGGTGATGCCCGAATTTTCAGAGAGAGATGAAAGTGGTCTAGAAAAACGAAATAAGTTTGACTTGGAATTATCACAACTTCCTTCTGATCCTGGACAACGACCTCCAATTTCTTCTTACAATCCTAATGTTCGAGATGAAGTCCGTAGAGCATATTTACAAATGGGTCCTTGCCAACCTAGATTCCACAATTTTTGTAAGTCTAAATTTGGGCAACAACAACGACGATTCAATCCTGCTTGGTTCAATAAATATGAAAATTGGTTAGAATATAGCATATCAAAGAATGCTGCATATTGTTTATGTTGTTATCTTTTCAGACCAGAAATTGGTGAGCAAGCAAGTGGTGAGATATTTACAAAAAATGGGTTCTCAAATTGGAAAAAACCAGAAAGATTAGAAGAGCATGTTGGAGGTCCTAATAGTGCTCACAACAAGGCTGTGGGTTATTGTGAAGATTTAATGAAACAAGAGCAGCATGTTCGAACATTTTTCAACAAGCATTCTGATCAAGATCGAAAAGATTATCGAATTCGCTTGTTTGCATCCATTGATGTTGTACGACTTCTTTTAGAACAAGGGCTTGCATTTCGCGGTCATGATGAATCTGATAATTCAAGTAACCGAGGAAATTATCTTCGAATTTTGAGATTTCTTGCCGATCACAATGAAGATATCAAAAAAGTTACTTTGAAGAACGCTCCTGGAAACAACATGTTGACTGCACCTTCAATTCAAAAAGATATTGTAAGGGCTTGTTCTATTGAAACAACCAATGCTATTATTAGAGACGTAGGTGATGCATTATTTTCTGTTTTAATTGATGAATCACGTGATGCATCTATGAAGGAGCAGATGGCTGTTGTATTGCGATATGTAGATAAGAATGGATCTGTCATTGAGCGTTTTATAGGTCTTAAGCACGTTAGTAGTACCACTGCTATCTCGCTCAAGGAAGCTCTTGATCAGTTATTTTCTAAGCATGGATTGAGTATATCTAGGCTGCGCGGGCAAGGTTATGATGGGGCTAGCAACATGCAAGGCGAGTTCAATGGTCTTAGAACACTTATTATGAATGAGAATGAGTGTGCTTATTATATACATTGTTTTGCTCATCAACTACAGTTAGCTATTGTGGCTGTCGCAAAGAAGCACGATCAAGTTAATTCTTTCTTCAATGTAGTTGTTAATGTTGTCAATGTTGTTGGGGCTTCATGTAAACGCCGAGATATTCTTAGAGAGAAGCAATTACTTTCAGTTGTTGAAGCACTTGAAAATGATGACTTACCGAGTGGGCAAGGCCAAAATCAAGAGATTACATTGAAACGTTTTGGTGATACACGTTGGGGCTCACATTATGGTACGTTGCTTCGCATAATCTCTTTGTTTCCACATATAATTAGTGTGCTTGAGATAGTTGCAAAAGATAAGTTAAACTCTAGCGAACAGAGATTTCAAGCAAATTATTTGATAGAGTTTATGCAATCTTTTGATTTTGTGCTTAGTTTATATTTGATGAGGGATATACTTGCACTTTCAAATGAGCTGTCACAAGCACTTCAAAGAAAGGATCAAGATATTCTAAATGCCATAAAATTGGTTGAAATATGCAAGAAAAACTTGCAAATGATGAGAGACAATGGGTGGGATTCTTTGCTTTCTGAGGCTTCTTCTTTTTGTTTGAAGCATGATATTGATGTCCCTAACATGAATGGTGTTTTTTTGCCATGGGGTCGATCGCGACGTAAGGCTCGAGAGATCTCAAACATGCATTATTTTCGAGTTGAACTATTTTTTGTTGTTTTAGATTTGCAACTTCAAGAGCTAAATAATCGTTTCAATGAGGTGAATATGGAATTGCTTCTGTGTTTGGCATGTCTATGTCCAAATGACGCATTCACTGCTTTTGATAAGGACAAGTTAGTACGTCTTGCTCAATTTTATCCAAAGGATTTTTCACCAATAGAGCTTATGGCACTTAAGACTCAGCTTCAAATTTACATAATGGATATGCGTTCCAGTACTGAGTTTGCAGGATTGAAGGGAATCAGTGACATTGCTAAAAGAATGGTTGAGACAAAGAAAGATAAGGTGTATCCGTTAGTTTATTTGTTGGTGACATTAGCATTAATTCTTCCAGTTTCTACAGCCACCGTAGAGAGAACATTTTCAGCAATGAAATTTGTGAAGAATGAACTTCGGAATCGGATGGGAGATGAATGGATGAATGATAATTTGATTGTTTATGTAGAAAAAGATGTATTTAATAGTATTGATAATGAGTCTATTGCATAATGTTTTCAGAATATGAAATCGCGTAGAGAACAATTGTAAATTGATTACAAACTTTTTTATATATTTAAGTTTCAATTTTGGCATGTTGCTGTTATTTAATTTAGCCCCCGATAAATTATTTTTCTAAATCTGCCACTGAATAGCCACCCTAAATAAAACGACAATCATCAAGATATATTAGTAAGAGAATTTACTTATGATCTCATACGGTAGAAAAGATTAAAAGAAAAAAAATTAAAACCTTTGCACATTAGATTGAACAATATCAAGGAATTCAAAATCTTCACATTGTTTCTCGTATATATTCTAAGGTCCTGCGATTTGTATAGTGGTTAGGTAACTGTATCTTTTAATAAAGTATTTAGTGAACACTTGATTAAAAATTTATAATATTTTTTTTATAAAATATTATTTAATAGTCATTTTTTTTCATAGCTACAACCCTAACACCTCAAAATCAAACAGAATCTAATTCCTCTTCTACATGTTCATAGAACAAATTTGAAATGCTTTTGAAGTGATATTAAACATAAGGATAATACATTGTGTTGGAAAAAACACATGAGCAAAAATCACAGTCAATTAATCTACTTGAAGAATCACTATAAGGTACAAGGATATAAACCTTACCCAAATCCATAATTAGAAGAAGTGAAGAGACCAATATTCATGCAATCAAGCTAATTACAAGCTTTAGTACTTGTATTAAAATTTCACAGCCTGCTACAGTGATACACTGCCTCTAAACACCAATTCAATTTAACAGACAGGACGCGGGTCTAAACAAGACTATCCACACAAATGTAATAGCTTATGAGAAAGACTGGATACAATAAATCATTAAGGCAATCGGAGTGAAAGATACAAGAGTTAAATATGTACAGCTTATAATGAACTCGATTAAAAGTACTTACAATTTGCTTAAGCAAAAGAAACTAAACTTATCCTTAGCCTGCTATATCATCTCCTGTGATTGCTATTCTAATTAAAAACTTCATTATGCTTTTTTTACATATCAAAGAAATAGATGTTGACAACATGTGACATTAGACAAGCGGCACAAAATCCTTGAAAAATGAAGAGTTGCTTTTGTATATAGAGAGGATCTTGTTTCCTTCTAACAATAATTATTCCGTTTGTTTGTCCATTATACTGTTTCACAATAACTAATTAATTGACTTGAAATGATGGAATATGATAGAGTTAATTATTAAGCGAGTCAGAGTGAAAATCAAATGCACATTTAACACTTAATGTCTACCTATGAAAAATATGATAAATCAAATAATTACCTCTTCAAATCCCACATATCAACCTCTTTCCTCTGTCTGATAAATATTACCATGAGGGGAAACAAGACTCTCTAAGCATACAGTAGGTTCCCTCCAATAGTGTAGCGGCAGGCCAGGAATCTGAAACTCGTGTGAAGTCTGCTCTTTTAGATCGTACCAACAAAAGTGTGAGTTTTCTGCGGGCTCTGGACAAAGTAAAACCTTATTTCCACATTTTGAATAAGCAATGGTTTTCAAATTTGACTGCTTTGGGGACCATAAAACGAGAACAGTTTAGTCCAAGACTCCTTAATCCCATATTCCTTCATCACCCATACATCGTAGCAATCATTAATATTTGTCCTATTGACGCAAGTCACGGAGAGACATCCTCCCAAAACCGACAAATCCCTAAAATTTGTAAAAGAAGATTTCTCATTCGTCATGTCATCAGGCAAGGGCACAACAAAAAAATTCTCTTTCTTTAGATCAAACGCAGTTATAAGAAGAGCATGGCAGTCCCATTTCAGTTTCGCCCAATTCAAAGCACCGCCTACGAGAGCTCCACCTCCTTTTAATCTAATTGGGAAAGAATCATGATATGAGAAGTCTTGGACTCTTTTCCAAGAATTAGTCTTCAAGCTATAAACAAAAACTTGTTTACTCGACTTTATAATTCTCACCAATTTGTAGTCGTCAGTAGAAGCATCGTAACCAAACCCAAACCGATCAATGCCACTGTTGTTGTTGTGAGATTCAGAATCAATCACAATATCGGGTAATAGTCGGTGTTTCTTGGTTGATGGGTTCAACAAATAAACTTCGTTCCGCCAATACCTTTTTAGAGCCAGTAATCCATTGCAACAGCCAATAACTTCAACAGTTTTTTCGGGATAACCGTCGAGTGGATGATCAAGTAATTGTACCGCAATATCCAGGGAGTCCAGATTTGCTGAGAAGAATCCTGAACAGAGTTCGAGAATAAGGTTGGATGTAGAGTAAGTTTCCTTGGAGCGACTGAGATGGAGCTTTACGAATTCAGGACTGTCGATTGAGGCACAAAGCTGTCAAAAAAAATGGGCTATCTAGATGGTCAACACCCTCTTTAGTTGGAAAAGAAAACAAAAGAAGAACGGAGGATGAGGAGCCGTAATCTAGAAGCTGTAAATGTTTGAAGAAGAAATAAGAGGTTTGAAAAAGAAAATGAAGGCATGCAACTTTGACAAGAAATAAGAATGAAGAATTCAAAGTCGGTGATTAAAATAATAATAATTTAATAGCCATTTTTTGGCTATAAAAAGGAGCTCCCTACATTGTTTTTGGAATCCAATTCCATTTTTTAGAGAGCATCCAATTCTATTTTGAGAGGCATTCAATTTTTGTAGAGAGAGTCGAGAGTTGAGAGAAGAAATTCTTGCAAGAGCAAAGAATTTTGTGTGCTTAGTGATTTAGAGAGTTTGGGTGTATTGGGGTTTTGGGAAGTGAGCTAAAATACTACAATACTTGTAACTCCTTTTCACTAGTAAAATATTTCCTTCTGTTCTCGCCCGTGGACGTAGGCTAAAAGCCGAACCACGTAATTTCTGGTGTCCTCTAGTGTGCTTGATTCTTTATTTTCTTATAATTTTACTTTAGCTGCGTGTCTGTTTCACCCACCAATTTCCTAACAAAAGCTGCTTCGACACACATCTGAAGCGCAGGAGAGACTTTACGGGCAATAAACTCAGAATCTCAGTGATTACATCAAGCGGGATTGACATCTCTTTGGTTATTAAGATTATCGTTTAGGGTTTCTTCCAAACTTCTTGCTTTAAAATTGGATTTGTCTGGAATAAGAGGGTTTTAGTTGTACTTATACGAAAGAAAACATAAACGCTTTTAATCTGAAAAAAACCTCAACCAAACCGGATAAGAAAATAAAATTTGATTAGGAGAAAGAAACTACATTTATGAAAAAATAAAAAAATAATTAGATCGAAAAAAATAATGATACTAGGATTAGTTAATTAGGACATTTAACTTGGCTGATAAGGTAAAGGACGTGGAACTACTATTTGATTAGTTTAAGTATAGTTAACTAATTATTGAATTTTATTATTTCTAATTTAAATGGTGAAATTTTATTGATGACACATTAATTAAGATATAAAGTTTATATCCCAACTAAGTAAGTGTATGGTATGGTTTATCTAATGGTAATAATGTTTATTTAATTCTATAAGCTCTTATAAAAACTTTTATTATTGTTGGTTGAGTTTTTAGTAGAGTTTTTAAACCTTAAATAAGTTCTTTTACCTCCATCAGCAAAAGCTTAAATTTTGGGATTTTGGTTGTAGATGTTGAAATGTTATTTTTAATGTTAAAATATCATTTACTTATATGATAATCTTATTTTATTCTTTTCATAATATAACTTTAAAAAACTTACCTATTAAAGTAATTTTATAATTTTTAATAAAAGTTGTCATTAACAACTAAATAACTAAAATTTTCCGGTAAAAGTTTTACTTGTATATGCTCTACTAATAAAAGTTTTACTTGAAATATTGTACCAAATTGTATCTAAGTTTAACATTGCTCTTTTTTAAAAATCAATAATGCTATATTTATTTCGTTGGGATATTTAATTTGTATGCCCAAATGATATGATAATTGATGTGGTATTATTTAATTGGCTTAACTTCTCACAAATTGTAGAATTCTATTGGAATACAAACTAGAAGAAAATTTATTTTCTAATATCTCACGGATTCTAGGATTTATTCCCTAATAAAATAATAAACGAGATATATGAAAAGCAAATAAATTTTCTTCTACCACTAGAAGTAATTGTTGTTGGAGTCGGGACCAAAATAACGGAATTTGGCAAAAATAGCACAACGACCATTTATACCTTGGGAGCTAGGGAGCTAGGAACTTGATGTTATGAAACACGTTCATGATAATTATTAAACAAAAATCTCTAAACTATATCAAATTGATTTTTTTTTGTCATAATAGAAGTTATAGAGTCCTTTTATCTTTTGAGTGCCCTCATTTTTTTTTCTTGTGAGGATGTTATTAAGAATTTCTTCTACTCCTCTTCTTTCTTTTTTTTTTTGGGTCCTCCCTCCGCTCTTTCCTATTCTTTCTTTCTTTCTTTCTTCCTTTTCTTCCTCTCCATACCGCTCTCTCCCTCTTGTCCAAAAACAAGACAACATATTCATTTTTTACGAAGAATCTAGATGATGTTTGATTGGGAGGAGAGAATGGAGGAGAGGAAAGAAATTCAAATTCTCTTTTTATTTCTATTGTTTGGTTACACAAAATATATAAGAATTTAATTTCCATTAAAATTTAATATCCATTATAATATAGAATTTGAATTTCATACCAAGGAGTGAAGAATTTAAATTCCTCTTATATTGAAAACCAAAGTTTTCAAAATTGCCCTCCAACATTTTAACTTATTTAGTGGCAATAATAATAATTATTTATAATTTTATTTTATCAATTTAATATTATAAATAATTGATGAATTATGGGAGGTGGCTGGCACGTGATTGTTCAAGGCCGAGGGTGTATCACCCTTAGGATCTTTCTCTTGTATTTCATCAATCTCTTCAACCAAAATGTCATTCCAAGATTCTTTACCAAAACTACTCTAGTTACCTTGCCCATTATCCTGTAAATTTGAACTTTCCTTAACTCCTCGATTCTTGCCTTTTCTAGTCACAACCATCCATGGGCCAAACTTCGGGTTTTTTCCACTAGTGCTCCCGATACCAACCGCCGCATCGCCTTTTGAGTTTGCATAAGTGACAATCACAGCTTCAACTCCTTGACTATTATCATCTAAAGAGTGCTCCGGGCAAAGCTCATGAAAGTGACCATATTTTCCACATACAAAGCATATGTGGGGAAGGCTTTCAATACCTTTGGATTTTCCCATCCAAGAAAAATTGGGACACAAGAGGTTTGTTAAGGGCCACTTCCACCGCAATTCTTGCAAATTTTCCCCTTGTAACTGATTCAGTGTTATAGTCAATTCGAACCACTGTTCCAATTAGTTGTCCCAACATACGAAGAATCCTTTTATGATACTAATGGAGTGCGATACCAGGAAGTCAGATCCAAACAATGGCAGAGTCTATCTCATCCTTAGTTCAGTCAAAAGATGGAGACCACCGTTGCACCACCAAGTAATGCCCCAAAACTATCCACGGTCCTTGTGTCAATACATAATCAACATCACTTGCTAATTTAAACCGCACAAGGAAATAATTATTCTTAGGTCAATAACGGAAAATCCATGGGTCATGCTCCACAGGGTATCCAATCAATTGCAAAGGGCTCTGTACCCAATGGGGCGTCCCAATAATTTCACAATAATTGCATGCTGCCATGGTCTGATCAATTGAGCATGGATTTTCTCGAAAAAAGAAATAGACAGAATATTGTCTGCACTTGCTAGCACAATATCAACAGGTTCAAAAGACAAATCCTCCTCTTGTCCAAGGAATTCCTCCTCTAGATTCCTATGGGATTCCATTAGTTTGTCCCGAAAGGATATTGGTGTAGGATTTTCACCATCATCCCCCTGAGCCCTAAATTTGGCTTTTTTGGTCGAGCGATCTGGCAACGGTGGGGGAGAATTCTTTTCGAAACTCATTGAAAACTAAATTGCTAACATTTTCTTCTACCACTAGGAAATAACTTGTGAAATTGTCTTTGGCAAAAATAGCACGACGACCGTTTATACCAAAGGAGCTAGGAACACGCTCATGATAAAAAAAAAACAAAAACAAAAATTGTTGGGGAAAATCTGTATGCTAAGTGGGTCAATAATTTAGTGGCATGTGGTAAGAAAAGTCAACCAAAAAAAGTCAATTTGTTTAACTGCGCATCTAGATAGCTCACACAGAGATATGAGGTAAGCTCTTTAAAGAAGAAGGTAAGCTCTTTAAAAGAAAAGTAAAATACATAATATGAAAGGGTAATATCGAAAGCTAAATTCTAGTGGTTAGGGCCAGAACCTGAACAATGTACACAATTATGAAAGAGAACAAAAATATCTTGTTTTGGCTAAGGATGAAAACCAATAAGAATAGACATTCTTTAGCCAAGTAATAAAAAAAAGACCATGTCAGTTGTCTTTTTTATACCATCAGAAAAACAATAGGACCATAAGGCTGGGAGGCTGCCACGTGTCCAGTTGTGGACCAAACACCTTCTGAATGCTACAACAATTAGGAAACTATCAGTATTATGCTCTTAACTCTTCCTTTTCTATTTCCATGTTTGAATTTTTTACTAAATATTTGATCAAATATATTTGTGTTAAGTCCAATAAGAACTTCATTTGTTCACTACCGTGACTTGATTTATTTTTAAAACTCCTTGATGTCTACATAACAGCAAAAGATATTTCAAAATCTCTTCTTAAGATAACACGTGCTAGTCATGTCATGATTATGATTTTATCTATTTTTACGCAGTTAAATCTTATAAATGACTGCTACTTGTTTGTCCTAAGTATTCATGACAGGATGGCTTATCTTTCTTAATTGATTTTCCATGGATGTGATTGAATGATTTGTTCTTGCTATACATTATTAGATGTGATTTGAACAAGCTCTTGAATTTGTTTTTATAGAATAGATTATTGGATGAATGCTAACTCCTTATTTATTATGATTTTTTTATTATAATTTTTCTTTCCTTATGACTCACTGTATTTAGCTTTTAGAGTGTAACTTTAGGTACCCTAAGTTATTTTTGTTTCAGCTGATTTTTATTAATTGCTACTCCAAGAGTATTACTTTCTTTCAAAAATTTTTCTTTTAAAAATTGAATTTCTTTGGGATGTGAGAGTTTTTTACTTATATAAAAACAAAACATATTCTCTTTTAATCTTAAGAAAAACTCAACCAAACTAGATAAGAAACAAATAATTGTCTAGGAGAAAGAAACCACATCTATAAAATAAAATACTTAATTAAAAAAATAATAATACGAAGCTTAATTAGTTGGGATATTTAATTTGTATTTCAACGAATGTGGTAAAGAATGTTTCATTATCTGATTGGTTTAAATGATGGTTAATTAATTATTAAATTTTATTATTTGTAATCCAAATATTATTTTGAAAGAATGAGTAAGCATAGCATCACTTCTCTCTTCCAAGCATTCTTTCTTTTTCTCATCATTTGGGATGATTTTTTGGGATAAAAAATTTGGGATGTGTGACACTATTCTTTCTTTTTTTTTTATTAATGATAGACATTCCAAATTTTTTTATCCCACATTTGATCCCAAATGATTGTCATTAATTAAGTTGTTGGTAATTCTTTATAATATCCAAGTAAATTAATTGTATTATCTCACTAACCAATTGATGAAAGCCACATCATTAGTGATAATGTTTTAGTACAAAAAATTTAGAATGTGTAACACTACTGTTTCTTTCTTTCTTTCTTCCTTTTCTTTCTCTTCTTCCTTTGCATACCGAACTCCCTCTTTTGTCCAAAAAACAAGACAACATTTTGTTTTTATACTAAGAATCTAGTAGATAGGGATTTAAAAAAACTAAAATGCCATAAAACAATTGGGTTTGTTACACGATATGCCATTCTAACATATGCATTTGCATAGCTACAAGCCATTCAGCCATAACCAAGCAGATTAAAATATTTTATTTTCTTTGCAAGTTATCATTTCTATGTAAAAGTAGATCTCACCGCAAATATAAAGAGACTTAAGAAAGAGTGAAGCATTCTTCAAAAGTTCTTCCATAGCTTTATTTGGAAGTGAGATACTTTAACTATTTATGCACTGATCAAAGGGGTAAAAGGGAAAATGAAAAATAAACCCTTCAAAAAAAAAGGCAAGACTTCACAAGAAAGAATTCAATCTCCATTAAAATAAGAAAGAGCTGATCGACTACCGTCCAAGTTGTCCAAATCCAATAGCCACCCTAAATAAAACGGAAATCATCAAGATATATTAGTAAGAGAATTTACTTATAATCTCACAAGGTAGAAAGGATTAAAAGAAAAAAAATGATCATCTAAACCTATGCACATTAGATTGAACAATATCAAGGAATTCAAAATCTTCACACTGTTTCTCGTATATATTCTAAGGTCGCGCGATTTGTATAGTAGTTGGGTAGTTGTATCTTTTAATAAAGTATTTAGCGAACACTTGATTAAAAATTTGTAATATTTTTTTTATAAAAATATTATTTAACAGTCATTTTACTTTTTCATAGCTACAACCCTAACATCTCAAAATCAAACAGAATCTAATTTATCTTCTAGATGTTCATAGAATAAATTTGAAATGCTTTTGAAGTGATATTAAACATAAGGATAATACATTGTGTTGGAAAAAACACATGAGCAAAAATCACAGTCAATTAATCTACTTGAAGAATCACTATAAGGTACAAGGATATAAACCTTACCCCAAATCCATAATTAGAAGAAGTGAAGAGACTAGTATCCATGCGATCAAGCTAATTACAAGCTTTAGTACTTGTATTAAAATTTCACAGCCTGCCACAGTGGTACACTGCCTCTAAACACCAATTCTATTTAACAAACACGAAGCGGGTCTAAACAAGACTATCCACACAAATGTAATAGCTTATGAGAAAGACCGGATATAATAAATCATTTAGGCAATCGGAGTGAAAAATACAAGAGTTAAATATGTATAGCCTACAATGAACTCGATTAAAAGTACTTACTATTTGCTTAAGCAAAAGAAACTAAACTTATCCTTAGCCTGCTATATCATCTCCTGTGTTTGCTATTCTAATTAAAAACTTCATCATGCTTTTTTTACATATCAAAGAAATAGATGTTGACAACATATAGACAATAACATTAGACAAGCGGCACAAAATCTTTGAAAAATGAAGAGTTGCTTTTGTGTATAGAGAGGATCTTGTTTCCTTCTATCAATTAAATTATTTCTAAGAATAATTATTCCGTTTGTTTGTCCATTATATTGTTTCACAATAACTAATTAATTGACTTGAAATGATGGAATATGATAGAGTTAATTATTAAGCGAGTCAGAGTGAAAATCAAACGCACATTTAAAACTTAATGTCTACTTAAGAAAAATATGAAACATTTATGATAAATCAAATAATTACCTCTTCAAATCCCACATATCAGCCTCTTTCCTCTGTCTGATATATATTACCATGAGGGGAAACAAGACTCTCTAAGCATACAGTAGGTTCACTCCAAAAGTGTTGCGGCAGGCCAGGAATCTGAAACTCGTGTGAAGTCTGCTCTTTTACATCGTACCAACAAAAATGATAGACGTGTGGGGTCTCCAGACGAAGGAAAACCTTATTCCCACATTCTGAATAAGCAATGGCTTTCAAATATGCCTCCTTTGGGGACGGTGAAAACGGAAACAGTTTAGTCCAAGATTCCTTAATCCCATATTCCTTCATCACCATGTATCGTAGCAACCCTTATTCCTCTTATTGCGGCAAGTCGCGGATAGACATCCTCCCAGAACCGAAAAATTGTTAAAATATGGAAAAGGAGATTCCTCATTCGTCACTTCATCAGGCAAGGGCAGAGCGAAAAAATTCTCGTGCTTTAGATCAAATGCAGTTATAAGAAGAGGACGGCAGTCCGATTTCACTTCCACCCAATTCAAAGCACCGCCTGCGAAAGCTCCACCTCCACGTAATCTAATTGTCGAAGAACTATGATGTGAGAAGTCTTGGACTCTTTTCCAAGAATTCGTCTCCAAACTATAAACAAAAACTTGTTTAGTCGACATTACAATTCTCACCATCTTGTAGTCGTCAGTAGAAGCATCGTAACCAAAGCCGAACTGACTGATGACAGGTATGTTGTAGTGAGATTCAGAATCAAACACAATATTGGGTAATAGTTGGTGTTTCTTGGTTGATGGGTTCAACAAATAAACTTCGTTTCGCCAGTGCCTTTGTGGAGCCAGTAATCCATTGCAAGAGCCAATAACTTTACTAGGGTTTTTGGGATAACTGTCGAGTGGATGATCAAGTAGTTGTACCGCAATATCCAGGGATTCCATATTCGCTGAGAAGAATCCTGAATAGAATTCAAGAATAAGGCTGGATTTGGAGTCAGTTTCTTTGGAACGACTGAGATGGAGCTTTATGAATTCGGGACTGTCGATTAAGGCACAAATCTGCTTCGACACACATCTGAAGCGCAGGAGAGACTTTACGGGCAATAAGCTCAGAATCTCAGTGATCACATCAAGCCGGATTGACATCTCTTTCGTTATTAAGATTATCGTTTAGGGCTTCTTCCATTTTTTTTTTTGTTTTAAATTGGATTTGTTTGGGATAAGAGAGTTTTACTTTTACTTATACAAAAGAAAACATGAACTCTTTTAATCTTGAAAAACCTCAACCAAACCGGATAAGAAAATAACAATTGATTAGGAGAAAGATACCACGTCTATGAAAAAAAAAGTTAATTAAAAAAAATAACGATATTTAACTGGTATGATGTGGCAAAGTATGTGGAACTATTTGATTAGTTTAAGTGATAGTTAATTAATTATTGAATTTTATTATTTTTAATTTAAATTATGAAATTTTATTGATGACACATTACTCTTTTTTTTAAAAAAAAATCAATACTACTATATTTATTTAGTTGGAAAATTTAATTTTTATGCCTGAGTGAGGTGATAATTAATGTGAAATTATTCAATTGGCCCAATTTCTCACGAATTGTAGAATTCTATTTGAATAAAAACTAACCATTTCAGCTAAGTATAGCATTGGTCCAATTTCTCACTCTAGGATTTATTCCCTAATAAAATAATAAGCGCAATAAACGAAAAGCAACTAAATTTTCTTCTACCGCTAGAAGAACTGTTTTTGGAGTCGGGACCAAAATAACGGATGATTAAAAGAAAAAAAAAATCTCTAAGCTATATCAAATTGATTTTGCTGTCATAATATAAGTTATGGAGTTCTTTTCTCCTACGAGTCCCTCATTTTTTTTAATTCAAGAATGTTAACAATTTCTTCTTCCCCTCCTCTTCCTTTTTTTTCCTTCCTCCCTCTGCTCTTTCCTCTTCTTACTTTCTTATTTCTTCCTTTCTTCCTTCCTTTTCTTCCTCTCCATATCGCTCTCTCCCTCTTGTCCAAAAACAAGACAAGATTTTCCCTTTATACGAAGAATCTAGGGTTACGGACTCAAAAAAGTTAAAATGCCATTGAGTCAAGAAAGTGACTAAAATACCATAGAAAAATTGAGTTTATTACGTTATATGCCACTTCTGAAATATGTTTCTAGCACCACGTGAAAAAAAAAAAGGTTGTTGTTTTCAAGGGCGGATCTAGAAGAATAATTTACCGGGGGCTAAATTAGATAATAGTAAAATATAAAAAATTAAAAATTAAAATTTTGAGTATATAAAATATTTGTTAATATATTTATAATTATTATCTACGGGATTTCATATTTTAAAAATGTTATGAGATAGACTCATCATCAATATTATTAAATTTATTATTTCCTATATAAACGACCAAATTATCATTTATCTCATCCAATTCCAAAGATGATTCTTCATGAGTTTTATTACTGAAAACATTCTCTTTACTATTATTATTTAACAAACACGAAGTGGGTCTAAACAAGACTTTCCACACAAATGTAATAGCTTATGAGAAAGACTCGATACAATAAATCATTAAGGCAATCGGAGTAAAACATACAAGAGTTAAATATGTATAGCCTATAATGAACTCGATTAAAAGTACTTACTATTTGCTTAAGCAAAAGAAACTAAACTTATCCTTAGCCTGCTATATCATCTCCTGTGATTGCTATTCTAATTAAAAACTTCATTATGCTTTTTTTACATATCAAAGAAATAGATGTTGTTGACAACATATAGACAATAACATTAGACAAGAAGCACAAAATCTTCGAAAAATGAAGAGTTGCTTTTGTATATAGAGAGGATCTTGTTTCCTTCTATCAATTAAATTATTTCTAAGAATAATTATTCCGTTTGTTTGTCCATTATATTGTTTCACAATAACTAATTAATTGACTTGAAATGATGGAATATGATAGAGTTAATTATTAAGCGAGTCAGAGTGAAAATCAAACGCACATTTAAAACTTAATGTCTACTTAAGAAAAATATGATAAATTTATGATAAATCAAATAATTACCTCTTCAAATCCCACATATCAACCTCTTTCCTCTGTCTGATATATATTACCATGAGGGGAAACAAGACTCTCTAAGCATACAGTAGGTTCCCTCCAATAGTGTAGCGGCAGGCCAGGAATCTGAAACTCGTGTGAAGTCTGCTCTTTTAGATCGTACCAACAAAAGTGTGAGTTTTCTGCGGGCTCTGGACAAAGTAAAACCTTATTTCCACATTTTGAATAAGCAATGGTTTTCAAATTTGACTGCTTTGGGGACCATGAAACGAGAACAGTTTAGTCCAAGACTCCTTAATCCCATATTCCTTCATCACCCATACATCGTAGCAATCATTAATATTTGTCCTATTGACGCAAGTCACGGACAGACATCCTCCCAAAACCGACAAATCCCTAAAATTTGTAAAAGAAGATTTCTCATTCGTCATGTCATCAGGCAAGGGCACAACAAAAAAATTCTCATTCTTTAGATCAAACGCAGTTATAAGAAGAGCATGGCCGTCCCATTTCAGTTTCGCCCAATTCAAAGCACCGCCTACGAGAGCTCCACCTCCTTTTAATCTAATTGGGAAAGAATCATGATATGAGAAGTCTTGGACTCTTTTCCAAGAATTAGTCTTCAAGCTATAAACAAAAACTTGTTTACTCGACTTTATAATTCTCACCAATTTGTAGTCGTCAGTAGAAGCATCGTAACCAAACCCAAACCGATCAATGCCACTGTTGTTGTTGTGAGATTCAGAATCAATCACAATATCGGGTAATAGTCGGTGTTTCTTGGTTGATGGGTTAAACAAATAAACTTCGTTCCGCCAATACCTTTTCAGAGCCAGTAATCCATTGCAACAGCCAATAACTTCAACAGTTTTTTCGGGATAACCGTCGAGTGGATGATCAAGTAATTGTACCGCAATATCCAGGGAGTCCAGATTTGCTGAGAAGAATCCTGAACAGAGTTCGAGAATAAGGTTGGATGTAGAGTAAGTTTCCTTGGAGCGACTGAGATGGAGCTTTACGAATTCAGGACTGTCGATTGAGGCACAAAGCTGCTTCGACACACATCTGAAGCGCAGGAGAGACTTTACGGGCAATAAACTCAGAATCTCAGTGATTACATCAAGCGGGATTGACATCTCTTTGGTTATTAAGATTATCGTTTAGGGTTTCTTCCAAACGTCTTGCTTTAAATTGGATTTGTCTGGAATAAGAGAGTTTTAGTTGTACTTATACGAAAGAAAACATAAACGCTTTTAATCTTAAAAAGACCTCAACCAAACCGGATGAGAAAATAAAATTTGATTCGGAGAAAGAAACTACATTTATGAAAAAATAAAAAAATAATTAGATCGAAAAAAATAATGATACTAGGATTAGTTAATTAGGACATTTAACTTGACTGATAAGGTAAAGGACGTGGAACTACTATTTGATTAGTTTAAGAGTAATGATACAGCCACAAACTCTTGTACAAACTGATGTGGCATGATAAGATTGGTTGAATTAAATATCACTTGGCCCACATGATTTGTTTTTATTAATTTATATTTTCACTCAACCAATGAATTAATGCCACGTCAGTTTGTACAAAATAAGTTTGTACAAGAGTTTGTGGCTGTATCATTACTCTTAGTTTAAGTGATAGTTAATTAATTATTGAATTTTATTATTTCTAATTTAAATGGTGAAATTTTATTGATGACACATTAATTAAGATATAAAGTTTATATCCCAACTGAGTAAGTGTATGGTATGATTTATCTAATGGTAATGAGTGTTTATTTAATTCTATAAGCTCTTATAAAAACTTTTATTATTGTTGGTTGAGTTTTTAGTAGAGTTTTTAAACCTTAAATAAGTTCTTTTACCTCCATCAGCAAAAGCTTAAATTTTGGGATTTTGGTTGTAGATGTTGAAATGTTATTTTTAATGTTAAAATATCATTTACTTATATGATAATCTTATTTTATTCTTTTCATAATATAACTTTAAAAAACTTACCTATTAAAGTAATTTTATAATTTTTAATAAAAGTTGTCATTAACAACTAAATAACTAAAATTTTCCGGTAAAAGTTTTACTTGTATATGCTCTACTAATAAAAGTTTTACTTGAAATATTGTACCAAATTGTATCTAAGTTTAACATTGCTCTTTTTTAAAAATCAATAATGCTATATTTATTTCGTTGGGATATTTAATTTGTATGCCCAAATGATATGATAATTGATGTGGTATTATTTAATTGGCTTAACTTCTCACAAATTGTAGAATTCTATTGGAATACAAACTAGAAGAAAATTTATTTTCTAATATCTCACGGATTCTAGGATTTATTCCCTAATAAAATAATAAACGAGATATATGAAAAGCAAATAAATTTTCTTCTACCACTAGAAGTAATTGTTGTTGGAGTCGGGACCAAAATAACGGAATTTGGCAAAAATAGCACAACGACCATTTATACCTTGGGAGCTAGGGAGCTAGGAACTTGATGTTATGAAACACGTTCATGATAATTATTAAACAAAAATCTCTAAACTATATGAAATTGATTTTTTTTTGTCATAATATAAGTTATAGAGTCCTTTTATCTTTGGAGTGCCCTCATTTTTTTTTCTTGTGAGGATGTTATTAAGAATTTCTTCTACTCCTCTTCTTTTTTTTTTTTTTTGGGTCCTCCCTCCGCTCTTTCCTATTCTTTCTTTCTTTCTTTCTTCCTTTTCTTCCTCTCCATACCGCTCTCTCCCTCTTGTCCAAAAACAAGACAACATATTCATTTTATACGAAGAATCTAGATGATGTTTGATTGGGAGGAGAGAATGGAGGAGAAGAAAGAAATTCAAATTCTCTTTTTATTTCTATTGTTTGGTTACACAAAATATATAAGAATTTAATTTCCATTAAAATTTAATATCTATTATAATATAGAATTTGAATTTCATACCAAGGAGTGAAGAATTTAAATTCCTCTTATATTGAAAACTAAAGTTTTCAAAATTGCCCTCCAACATTTCAACTTATTTAGTGGCAATAATAATAATTATTTTTAATTTTATTTTATCAATTTAATATTATAAATAATTTTCTATTAATTAAATTTAATGAATGATTTAAGAAACTTAATAAAATAAATAAACTGATTTATTTTATTTATTTAATATGAAAATATAGAAATATAAATTAATCATCACTGGAATTTTGTCGGAATTTCGTCGGATTTCTATCGGATCGCTGCCGGAACTTCACCAGAACTCCGCTGAAGATCCGTCGGACCCTCAGACCATTGCTGGAAGCCGTTGGAATTTCGCTGGAAAAAAGTCACAGGCCGCCGTTTATCTCTGTTGACCCTTGCCGTTGATTGCCTTTTATTTATATTAAATTATATTTCATATTAAAGAAATTGTATTAAATAGTTTAGTGTATTAAATTTTTTTATATTTTATATTAAATATAAATCTTGAATTGTTTTAGGATTTTTTAACATTAAAAAAATTTGGTATTGATATTAAATTATATTTTATTACTGATATAGGTAGTTTAGTATTTAAGGTCAAGGATAAATTTGTCCAAAGAAAAAAATTGTAATTCTTTTTCCTATCAAATTTTATGTCAAACCAAAAAATGAAATTTAATTTCACTATTTTCCACCACTCATTTCTTCTCACTTTCCTTCCATTCCACTTTTTCCCTTTCCTTCCCTTTCTTTAAACCAAACATGACCCTAGAGTTTGTTAGGGACTCAAAAAAAACTAAAATGCCCTTTGAGTTAATAAAGTGACTAAAATACCATAGAAAAATTGGGTTTATTACGTTATATGCCACTTCTGAAATATGTTTCTAGCACCATAGCATGTGAAAAAAGAAAAGTATTTTTTTTGTTTTTAAAACATATTAAATATGAAATAAAAGGACAATTAGCAAGTTCTATCTTAAATATGATTTACAATGACTGCATAAAAACAAAAGACTCACATAACTACTAGATTGTCTTTCTAAGCATATCATACAGCTAATAGTTTTGAGCCAAAAAAAAAAAAAAGAATAAGGTAATCCATTAGTGGTACCATGAGTTAAAAGACAAAAATTACAGTGTGACAAATTAAATAGAAATTTGATAAAAATTTAAAAGCATTAACTGTTAATATTAAAAACGACAAAATATTATCACATTACGCAAATAATTTGAAACCCATAATTTGAAAATTTCACACTGAACACAATGATATGGTGAATTAATTAATACTAAATAAGTGATGTTGTTCTTTTAGACAGTGCACGTGAATACTGTTCAAATATTTAAAACATAATCCTATTAAATGATAAGGTTTTACCAGATTTTCTAAATCTTAGATGTAGATACGCAATAATGGATATGTTTATGTATAATTAAATTCATGCATGTACCAAAATGCCATTATTAGTCTGCTGCCTTTATTAATTAGAACATTTTTTCAAATGGTGGCAAAATCGATCAATCTGGTATTAGTCTTCCTTTGCCCATATAAATTCCCTGGCTTCGGCTGACAATATTTTCACAGCAAAATTTCAGTTTCAATATGATATATATGGTGAAGAAATATTGGGGTGAAATTTCTTCTCATCAATATGTTGCTGATCATCCAATTGGAATTTCTAATTAGCTTGCTAATTAAAGTCCTGTTTGGGATTGAAGTTGAAACTTAATAAGCTGCTTATTTCATAATTTGTGATAAAAATAACGTTTGGAAAATTTTGTAAAAACTGTTTATTTCATAATTTTCTTCATTTTTACAGTAGCTTTTAAAAGGAGGTAGGGGATTACTTTTCATAAGTAGCTTATTAAATAAGCTACCACATCTTTTTAAAGTTCTTATTATAACCTTAATTAATATTTTAACAAAATAATTATTTTTCATACACTCTAATATATAAGTTATTAGATATCATATTACCACCACAATTAAATTACCACCACAACTACTATATATTCTCTCTAATATAAGTTCATATTTTGTATATTATACTTATATTTTCTATTATAAGATTTTTTTTAAAAAAAACTTGCATATAATTATGTAAATTTTTTTGGAACTATGAACAATTTTATATGAAAAATAACCATAACTTTTAAAATCAATTTCATAACCATGACTTTTAACATTCAATCTATTTATATTTTTTTCTACAGTCATTGTGTTTATTGCAAGAAGTTTAATGTGAAAGTAATACATATTACTTTTTTATTTTATCTGGATTATATACTAGTGTGAATTTTTATCAAATTTTATATAACAAATTATTAAGCTTTTTCACTTAATATAATTTTACTTGTTTTACAAGGAAAAGGGAATGTCTAAACATTATTAAAATTACTTAAAAGAAAAAGATAATATAAACTTATGTTTATTTTGGTCATTATATGATAAAATAACTCATTTATAATAAAATTTACCAAATGCATGTACATTACTTTTCAAACTCACATCAACCGCAACAACACAGTTTATCAAACACCAAGTTTCTTTTTTTGAATTAGCTGCTTATTGCATCCGCACAGCAGAAGCAACTTATTTTATCAACAACCGAAATCCTAAATAGGCTCTTAAGTATGATCGATCATTGTTCATGACATTTCAAAAAAAATAAATTTGAGCTCATTGCCTACTCCTCCCCAAGGTAAAAATTATAAGTTATTTATAAATAAACATTTGACCCGTGCAATTTGTCTTTTTTTAAATTTAATTTATTTATCTTTATTGGGTTTTCTTGATACTAAAACTTTGCATAAAATTACATCGATCTTAATTTTGGTTTGTTGTATTTGCATAAAGAAGCTTGGATATGTCAAACAAAGTGGGCATCTAGATGGTATAAAGTGGTCATCTAGATGGTCAACAACAACTTTGTTTGAAGAAGAATTTGGCAGCAGCAAATTTGGAATGAAGAAAAAGAAGAAAGAGGAAGATGGAAGAATAGGATGCCCCCCAAGAAAATTAAAATATAATAATAATTTAATAGCAAAAACTTTGGCTATAAATAGAAAGGCTCCCTCCTCATTTTATTCATTTCATTTTTCTTAAATTTCTCTTCTCTGTTTTGTAAAAGAGAAAGAGTTGTGTGAGATTAAGAGTTTTAATAATCTTGTGTAATTAGTGGTGAAAGATTTGGTGTATTGGAGTTTTGGGTAGTGAGACAAAATATTACAATACTTGTAATCCTTATTTCACTAGTGAAATATTTTCCTTCTGTTTTCGCCTGTGGACGTAGGCTAAAAGCAGAACCACGTAATTTTTTGTGTCCTATTTTGTGCTTGTTCTTTATTTTCTTCTAATTTTATTTTAGCTGGGTGTCTACTTCACCCACTAATTTCCTAACAGTAGTATCAAAGCTATTGGTTGAATTTTTTTGTAGTCGGGTACTGTTTACGTATTACTTCAAAGTCTACCAAATTCGTATGATCAATTCATCATCAACCTGACGAACAACAATATAGCGAACAATCTAGTTTTCGACGATGTTGCAGCCTCAGTATTAAATGAAGAGAGCAGGCGGAAAAATAAGAAAAACATACAAGTAAGTTCGCAGTAAGCGGATGTGCTATCGGTAACAACAGGGAGATCAACGGAGGAGCGCTTGTATTGATGAAGGCAGAAAAGATCAGTGCTAATATATTCATCCTTAAAAGAGAAACACTACATGAGGCTGATGCGTGTGTCACATCAAATGGAAAAGAGTCAACGATGATATGGTATCTCAAACTTAGCCATATGTCATAACAAGGTTTTAAGATTCTCTCTGAGCGAAAATTGCTTCCAGAGCTCAAATTGGTAAGTTTACCATTTTACGAGCATTGTGTTACAAGTAAGCAGTATAGATTAAAATTCAGTATATCTATTGCTAGAAGTAAATGCATTCTAGACTTGATTGATTTTGATGTTTGGGAATCACCGGATATATCCATGGGAGATGTAAAGTACATGGTGACTTTCATTGATGATTATTCCAGAAGATGTTGGGTGTATCCAATTAAGAAAAAGTCAGATATATTTCCAGTGTTTAAAGAATACAAAGCGCGGGTGGAACTTGAATATGGTAAAAAGATCAAGTGCTTGAGGACAGATAATGGTG
>MKYO02025513.1:228004-249443 GCA_002013955.2 Citrus medica | reverse complement strand
AAAAAAATAATGATATATGTACAAAAGGGACAAAAGATAATGAAATTATTCTCTATAGTTAATTATTTTTAATCTTTGAGTGATGGTTTATATTTTTGCGCTATTTTTTATGTACATATCTCTGTTCAAAAAAATTGTATTAAAAGATAAGATCTGACCAGATTTTGTAAATCTTATTTGTAGATATGCAATAATGAATATATTTATGAATCATTAAATTCATGCATGCAGTGCACCAATATGCCATTTTAAGTCTCCTGCCTTTATTAATTAGAAGATTTTTTAAAAGTGTGGCAAAATCGATTAATCCGGCACTACTCAATTGCCCGCGCATATAAATTCACTGGCTTGCGACAAATATTTTCACAACAAAATCTACTTTTCAAAATGATATGGAGAAGAAATACTGCCTTGAGATTTCTTCTCATCAATATGTCGATGATCATTCAATTAGAAATTTTATTAGCTTGCTAATCAAGCACGATCGATCGTTGTTCATGACATTTCAGAAGACTTTTACCCCATTGCCTATTCCTCCTCAAGGTATATATAAAAAAAAAAATCAAGTTATTTATCCACGTTTAACACGTGTAATATTTCTTTTATGATTCTTTAATACTTATGCCTTTTTTTATGCGTGTTTTCTTAGTATTATAGTTTACATAAAATTACATCATTTAATTATTGTATTTACATCAATGCAGAAAGAAGCTTGGAGCGAGAAACAAAAATAAATTCATAATCCAAGCACTCGAAGGAGTAAAAATTGAGCTAAGATTGCACCCTCTTGCAGAACTACATCAAGGCTGCAATTTCAGCTCTATGTGTATCTCAAGAAGAGGAGGGAGTTAAAAGTGCCTGCAGATTCTACAGAATCAAATGGAAATTACCTAGATTTCACCTCAACCAGTTATTGGAAACACCCCCTGATATATGTTACAAATTAAGAGGGCAATATTGGGTTTTCACTTTTGTAACTAATATGTTGTCTATGTCTTTCAAATTTATTACTAAAACAATTTTTTTTTTTGGTTTAAGAAAAATTCTCTTTCAATTCTTTCATTAATGAATTTTATATATAGCAAAACATCTAAGTGCTTTGAACGGGAAGTACTACCCACAAATACAAATTAAAAAGGAGATCAATCCAACAAAATTATACAAAGAATCATAATGAAGTTCTAAACTCCATTATGGGTCACTAAAATTATAGTTCTTTGAGAAATATTGTTCTGTTTTATGTTTTTTTTAATTAAGAATAGAAATTTTTAAAACTTGAACGCTCACAAAAAAATATATGTATTTATATATATATATATATATATATATAACGAAACTGTTGATTCTCCATTTGTGAAACTGATTCTATCAATACGTAAATTTTTCAATAATTAGAGTAGAATAAAATATTTTTTTCTCATAAACTCACGATTGAATTTATTGGATCACTGTTGTTCACGATCACTAATAACACATGAGACTTCTTGATTGATCGACAAAATCTTATCTTAATTAATTAAAAGCTTGAAAAAAAAATTGATTGCATTAGATTATGCCACATATTATCATTTTTAAATGTTAAATGTTTCTTACTAAAATGCCCTACCTATATCAACAAAACATATTATCAGTTTGTAATTTAAAAAAAAAATTGGAGTATATTTGTACACTAAGGTGTTGCTTGAAATCTGGATTTCAATTATTTTATGATATCTAGAATTTTCAGTTTATTTGTTTTCTATAACTTATGTCTGATTATAAGATAACTAGGTCTAAATGAAAAAAAAACTAAAGTTATGGGAAGTGGCTGGCACGTGATTGTTCAAGGCCGCGGGTGTATCTCCCTTAGGATCTTCCTCTTGTATTTTATTAATCTCTTCAACCAAAATGCCATTCCGAGATTCTTTACCAAAACTACTCTAGTTATCTTGCCCATTATCCTGTAAATTTGCACTTTCCTTAACTCCTCGATTCATGGGCCAAACTTCGGGTTGTTTCCACTAGTGCTCCCGATACCAACCGCTACGTCGCCTTTTGAGTTTGCATTAGTGACAGTCGCAGCTTCAACTCCTTGACTATTATCATATAAAGAGCGCTCCAGGCAAAGCTCACGAAAGTGACCATATTTTCCACATATAAAGCATATGTGGAGAAGGCTTTCATACTCTACCTTTGGATTTTCCCATCCAAGAAAAAATGGGACACAAGAGGTTTGTTAAGGGCCACTTCCACCGCAATTCTTGCAAAATTTCCCCTTGTAGCCGATTCAGTGTTATAGTCAATTCGAACCATTGCTCCAATTAGTTGTCCCAACATACGAAGAATCCTTTTATGATAGTAATGTTGGAAAATTAATAAATAAAACACACAAAAAACATACTATTTTATTTCTTCAACAACACTCCTTACCAATTACAACTCTTATTTTTCACTCTCTACACCTTAGAGATTTTGTTACTTCACTTGATGCTTAAACCAAAGGGGAGAGGGGGTATTTATATATGATACAAACTAATCATAACCATTCATTTATTCAACTACTACATAAATCATTACCATTCATTAAAACCTACCACTCACCTACTTCACCAACCACACCTACCACACCTAACACAAATAATTCAAACCTCACCAACCATACCTACTCATGAAATCTTCCATGAGTTGGGCTTGAATTTATTCATCTTGGATCAAGTTTATGATCCAACACCCCCCCTTTAAACTTGATCCTGTGACACCAAGCAAACTTCTGAATTTTACGAAGTCTTCTTGCTTGAGTGGCTTAGTGAAGATATCAGCTGATTGATCTTGTGATTTTACATACTTGATTTGCACTTCTTTTCTTGCAATACACTCTTTTATGAAATGATAGCGAGTGTCTATGTGTTTGCTTCGATCATGAAAGACTTGATTCTTGGATAAGGCAATTGCTGATTTGTTATCAACACAAATCTCGGTTGGCTCTTCTTGTGGCAAACCTAACTCCTTCAGCAAATTTCTGAGCCAAATTGCATGACAAACACTGGATGTGGCAGCTACATACTCAACTTTACAAGTGGATAGTGTGACAATTGGTTGCTTTTTTGACATCCATGTGAAAGCAGTATCTCCCATGGAGAACACAAATCTTGTGGTGCTCTTTCGATCATCTACATCTCCACCCCAATCGCTATCGCTATATCCAACAAGCTTGTAGTCATTAGAAAATGAGTATAACAAGCCAAAATTAGTTGTACTTTAGATGTAGCGAATGATTCTTTTTGCAACTTTAAAATGGGTAGTCTTTGGATTCTCCATGTATCGGCTCACAAGTCCAACAACATAAAGGATATATGGTCTTGTGCATGTCAAATAACGTAGGCTTCTGACCAAACTTTTAAAAAATGTTGGATCTATATCTTCGCCTTCATCATGTTTGGATAATTTAACTCCGCATTCCACTGGCGAGCTTATAGGCTTACAATCATTCATCTTGAACTTCTTGAGAATCTCCTTTGCATAACTTTCTTAGGAGATAAATATGCTTTCTTCCTTTTACTTGACTTCAATGCCAAGATAATATGCCATCAGTCCGATGTCAGTCATCTCGATCTCTTTGATCGTCACTCTCTTGAACTCTTCAAATAAGCTTGGATCACTTTCAGTGAAGATGAGATCATCCACATACAAGCACACAATCAAAATGTCTCCAGCTTTTTTCTTTGACGTAGAGAGCATGTTCATATGGGCATTTGGTGAAGCTGTTCTCTTGAAAATACTTGTCAATTATGCTATTACATGCCCTTGGCGCTTGCTTTAACCCATAAAGAACTTTCTTCAATCTCAAAATTTTATCTTCATGTCTTTTCACCACACAGCCTAATGGTTGTTCGATGTAAACTTCTTCTTCAAGGAATCCATTCAAGAAAGTAGACTTCACATCCATTTGAAAAATCTTCCATTTATTCTGAGCAGCCAAAGAAATAATAAGTCTAATAGTTTCAAGTCGAGCTACAGGAGCAAATACCTCATCATAGTCTATGCCAGCCTTTTGACTATAGTCTTTTGCAACTAGCCTCGCCTTGTTCCTTTCAATTTATCTCTTTGCATTTCTTTTTGTTTTATACACCTATTTGACACCGATCGCCTTGTGACTTTTGGAAAGAGTAGTAAGCTCTCAAGTATCATTCTTCACAATGACTTTGATTTCTTCATCCATTGCAATTCTCCACTTATCATCTAGTGCAGCTTCTTGAAAGTTGACTGACTCAGTATCAGCAAAGAGGCAAAAGAGAGTGAGATTATCATGTATTTCAGTTACCTCATAAAGATCTTAAAGACTCCTTGTACGTTCTTCGGTTCTTTCATTTAAGAAAGACGACGATGAATCTTCGCATGTGGTTGATGCTGGTGAGATAGGTAGAGTAGCAGGCTCTTGTTGTTCGTCTTCTTGTTTTATCTATGTATGATCATCTTCTTCAATGGGAAAGAAGTTGAAGTCATTCACACCAGAGCCAAAATCTCATTCTCCTTTTTCATCAAAAACTAAATCTCGACTGATCACGATCTTCTCATTGTTTGGATTGTAAAGCTTGTATCATTTGGAGTTGTTGTCGTAGCCGATGAAGATGAACTTCTCACTTTTGTCATCCAGCTTGGCTCTACTTTCGTCTAGTACATGTACATGAGCAATGCTTCCAAAAACTCTTAGATGAGTGATGCCAGGTTTTCTTTCACTCAAAGCTTCTTGTGGCGTCTTGCCCCACACGCTTCTTGTTAGAGATCGATTGGATAAGTCTTTCACACGTTTCTTGTATGGTAAGCCTTTCACTATGTTCTTCTTAGATAGTAGCTCCAGTAATCCAAAGTTGAAATGTCCATATCAAATATGCCAAGTCCAGGATTGATCTTTGTGACAAGCTTTGAGACATTTTGCAACATCATTTTGAATATTTAAAGGAAACATTTTATTCTTCGACATTCTCACCTTTGTAATTAAATTTCATTTGTCATCGCTTAGGAAAAGACTATAATCTTTTAAGTGAATATCATAGTCTTTTTCTAAAAGTTGACCCAAACTAAGGATGTTGCTTTTCATATTGGGCAAATAGTAAACATTCGAAATTATTTGGTGACTACCATCTTTTGCACCAAAAAAAATGTTATCTCTACCCTTCACTGGTACTTTTGAATCATCTCCAAAAGTAACATTGTCATTTACAGATTCACTTAGTTGCACAAACATGCTTTTGTTTCCACTCATATGATTGCTAGCACCTGTGTTAAGATACCATATATTTTCTTGACCTCCACTTGTGTCATTGCGTGCTAGTAAAAGTGTGTCATCTTCACCATTTTCCTCTTCAGCATAGTTCACTCTCTCCTCAATTCTAGTGCTAGGGGCTCTGCATTCTGAAGCATAATGCCCAAACTTTTGACAATTATAGCATTGTACTTGGGATTTGTCATATCTCGATCTTGGATTGCCTCTGCCTCGTCCTCTGGTTGAGATTTCTCCTTTAGAATAATTGGAGTTGTTGTTGTTGAAATTCCTCGTCCATGACCACGACCTCTACCTCGTCCTCGACTTCTACCTCGAACATAGTGTCTTATCTCTTTGTCGGAGCTTTTTTTTCTTTTCTTTGGATTGACTTCCATCTTGAGAAGTTGTTCTTCAATTCCTTGCTTCTTTTTTAGTTTTTCTTCATAGGCTTGCAACATTCCTTGAAGCTGCTCGATCATCATATCCTCCAGATCTCTTGTTTCTTCAATTGTCACAATAATATAGTCAAACTTCAAGTCTACTGGTCGAAGTATTTTTTCAATGATCTTTACCTCTTTTAACTCCTCGCCATTTTTTTTAATTAATTGAAAACGGTCACAACCCGAGTAAAGTAGTTAGAAATTGACTCTGATACCTTCATGTGTAAGGACTCAAATTCTCCTCGTAATGTTTGGAGACAAACCTTCTTTACTTGCTCTGCTTCTTTGTAAGAGGTCTCTAATTTCTCCCATGCTTCTTTTGAGGAGGTTGTGCCAGCAATTTTGTCAAAATCATCTTCATATAGTGATTGAAAGATGAGATATTTTACTTTATTCTCTTTCTTCTTCAAGTCTTTTAAATTCTCCTTCTGCGCCGCAGTTAAAGTGGCTTCATTTTCTGGCACAATAAAGCCTTTCTCCACGACATCTCATACGTCATGTGCACCCAATAGAGCCTTCATTTTAATACTCCAGTTGTCAAACTTACTTCCCTTTAATTGTAGAACTTGAAATGACACCATACCACTATTTGCCATAACTTAAAAATTGAGTGAGAATTTGGAGATTCTAAATGCACAGATGAATCCGGCATGCCAAAAAACCTTGGGAATGACTCGAGTAAACTTTCGGTCAATAGTCAACGCTGGTCAACGGTCAACGTCAGTCAATAGTCAGCATCGGCTTAGTTGTCTTGGTTCGGTCCGGATTGGTTCAGTTCACGTTAGCTCGATTCGACTTGATTTGGTTCCGCTCGGCTCGGCTTGGTTCAGTTCAGCTCAATTTGGTTCAACTCGGTGAGTCGACTCAACTTCAGGACATAAAACTTCTGGCGGCAAGTGTGGGCGCATTCAGTCTCGGATCAGGATGATTTTTGTGGCGTCACGTTCCTCTCATCGAGATCTTCGATTTGATATGCTATATGACTATATACCGCATCAAGCACTAGCTCTGATACCACTTTGTTGGAGAATTAATAAATAAAACACATAAAAAACACACTATTTTATTTCTTCAATAACACTCCTCACCAATTACAACTTTTATTTTTCACTCTCTACACCTTAGAGATTTTGTTACTTCACTTGATGCTTAAACCAAATAGGAGAAAGAGTATTTATACACAATACAAACTAATCACAACCATTTATTTATTCAACTACTACATAAATCCTCACCATTCATTAAAACCTACCACTCACCTACTTCACCAACCACACCTACCACACCTAACATAAATAATTCAAACCTCACCAACCATACCTACTCATGGAATCTTTCATGAGTTGGACTTGAATTTATTAATCTTGGATCAAGTTTATGATCCAACAAGTAATGGAGTGCCATACCAGGAAGTCAGATCCAAACAATGGCAGAGTCCATCTCCTCCTTAGTGCAGTCAAAAGATGGAGACCATCGTTGCACCACCAAGTAATGCTCCAAAATTGTCCATGGTCCTTGTGTCAATACATAATCAACATCACTTGCTAATTTAAACCACACAAGGAAATAATTATTCTCTAGATCAATAACGGAAAATCCATGGGTCATGCTCCACAGGGTATCCAATCGATTGCAAAGGGCTCTGTACCCAATGGGGCGTCCCAATAATTTCACAATAATTGCATGCCGCCATGGTCTGATCAATTGAGCATGGATTTTCTCGGAAAAAAAAAGATGGAATATTGTCTGCACTTGCTAGCATAATATCAGCAGGTTCAAAAGACAAATCCTCCTCTTGTCCAAGGAATTCCTCCTCTAGATTCCTATAGGATTCCATTAGTTTGCCCCGAAAGGATATTGGTGTACGATTGTCACCATCATCCCCCTGAGCCCTAAATTTAGTTTTTTTGGTCGAGCGATCATCCGGTAATGGTGGGGGAGAATTCTTTTCGAAACTCATTGAAAACTAATTTGCTAACATTTTCTTCTACCACTAGGAAATAACTTGTGAAATTGTCTTTGGCAAAAATAGCATGATGGTCGTTTATACCTAAGGAGCTAGGAACTTTATGTTATGAAACACGCTCATGATAAAAAAAAACAAAAACAAAAATCTATGTGCTAAGTGGGTCAATAACTTAGTGGCATGTGGTAAGAAAAGTCAATTTGTTTAACTGCGCATCTAGATAGCTCACACAGAGATATGAGGTAAGCTCTTTAAAGAAAAAGTAAAATACATAGTATGAAAGGGTAATATCAGAAGCTAAATTCTAATGGTTAGGGCCAGAACCTAAACAATGTACACCATTATGAAAGAGAACAAAAATATCTTGTTTTGGCTAAGGATGAAAAGCAATAAAAATAGACATTCTTTAGTCAAGTAATAAAAAAAGACCCTGTCATTTGTCTTTTTGATACTATCAGAAAAGCAACAGGACCATAAGGCTGGGAGGCTGCCACGTGTCCAGCTGTGGACCAAACACCGTCTGAATGCGACAACAATCAGGAAGCTATCAGTATTATGCTCTTAACTCTTCCTTTTCTATTTCCAAGTTTGAATTTTTTTACTAAATATTTGATCAAATGTATTTGTGTTAAGTCCAATAGGAACTTCATTTGTTCACTACCGTGACTTGATTTATTTTTAAAACTCCTTGATGTCTACATAACAGCAAAAGAGATTTCAAAATCTCTTCTTAAGATAACACGTGCTAGTCATGTCATGATTATGATTTTATCTATTTTTACGTAGTTAAATCTTATAAATGACTGCTACTTGTTTGTCCTAAGTATTCATGACAGGATGGCTGATCTTTCTTAATTGATTTTCCATGGATGTGATTGAATGATTTGTTCTTGCTATACATTATTAGAAATGATCGAACAAGCTCTTGAATTTGCTTTTAGAATAGATATTGGATGAATGCTAACTCCTTATTTATTATGATTTGTTGATTATAATTTCTTCCCTTATGACTCACTGTATTTAGCTTTTAGAGTGTAACTTTAGGTACCCTAACTTATTTTTGTTTCAGCTGATTTATATTAATTGCTACTCCAAGAGTTTTACTTTCTTTCAAAAAATTTCTTTTAAAAATTGAATTTCTTTAGGATGTGAGAGTTTTTTACTTATATAAAAACAAAACATATTCTCTTTTAATCTTAAGAAAAACTCAACCAATCTAGATAAGAAACAAATAATTGTTTAGGAGAAAGAAACCACATCTATAAAAAAAATACTTAATTAAAAAAAAATAATACTAAGCTTAATTAGTTGGGATATTGAATTTGTATTTCAACGAATGTGATAAAGAATGTTTCATTATCTGATTGGTTTAAATGATGGTTAATTAATTATTAAATTTTATTATTTGTAATCCAAATATTATTTTGAAAGAATGAGTAAGCATAGCATCACTTCTCTCTTCCAAGCATTCTTTCTTTTTCTCATCATTTGGGATAAAAAATTTGGGATGTGTGATATTACTCTTTCTTTTGAGTAATGATAGACATTCCAAATTTTTTTATCCCACATTTGATCCCAAATGATTGTCATTAACTGAGTTGTTGGTAATTTTTTATAATATTCAAGTGAATTAATTGTATCATCTCACCAACCAATTGATGAAAGCCACATCATTAGTGAGAATTTTTTAGTACAAAAAATTTAGAATGTGTAACACTACTGTTTCTTTATTTCTTTCTTCCTTTTCTTCCTCTTCTTCCTCTGCATACCGATCTCTCTCTTTTGTCCAAAAAACAAGACAACATTTTGTTTTTATACTAAGAATCTAGTAGATAGGGATTTAAAAAAACTAAAATACCTTTGAGTCAAAAAAGTGACTAAAATGCCATAAAACATTTGAGTTTGTTACACAATATGCCATTCTAAAATATGCATTTGCATTGCTACAAGCCATTCAGCCATAACCAAGCAGATTAAAATATTTTATTTTCTTTGCAAGTTATCCTTTCTATATAAAAGTAGATCTTACCGCAGATATAAAGAGACTTAAGAAAGAGTGAAGCATTCTTCAAAAGTTCTTCCATAGCTTTATTTGGAAGTGAGATGCTTTAACTATTTATACACTGATCAAAGGGGTAAAAGGGAAAATGAAAAATAAACCCTTCAAAAAAAGGCAAGGCTTCACAAGAAAGAATTCAATCTCCATTAAAATAAGAAAGAGCTTATCGACTATCGTCCAAGTTGTCCAAATCCAATAGCCACCATAAATAAAACAGAAATCATCAAGATATATTAGTAAGAGAATTTACTTATAATCTCACAAGGTAGAAAAGATTAAAGAAAAAAAATGAAAACCTATGCACATTAGATTGAACAATATCAAGGAATTCAAAATCTTCACACTGTTTCTGGTATATATTCTAAGGTCCTGTGATTTGTATAGTGGTTAGGTAAATGTATCTTTTAATAAAGTATTTAGCAAACACTTGATTAAAAATTTATAATATTTTCTTTTTCATAGCTACAAACCTAACATGAGGGGAAACAAGACTCTCTAAGCATACAGTTGGTTTACTCCAAAAGTGTAGCGGCAGGCCAGGAATCTGAAACTCGTGTGAAGTCTGCTCTTTTAGATTGTACCAACAAAAGTGTGAGTTTTTTGCAGGCGCTGGTCGAAGTAAAACCTTATTTCCACATTTTGAATAAGCAATGGTTTTCAAATTTGACTCCTTTGGGGACCATGAA
This sequence comes from Citrus medica, assembly GCA_002013955.2. Classification (NCBI taxonomy): domain Eukaryota; kingdom Viridiplantae; phylum Streptophyta; class Magnoliopsida; order Sapindales; family Rutaceae; genus Citrus; species Citrus medica. Next base: position 239,050 of record MKYO02025513.1, on the reverse strand, counting down.
AACGAGAACAGTTTAGTCCAAGACTCCTTAATCCCATATTCCTTCATCACCCATACATCGTAGCAATCATTAATATTTGTCCTATTGTCGCAAGTCACGGTCAGACATCCTCCCAAAACCGACAAATTGCTAAAATATGTAAAAGAAGATTTCTCATTCGTCATGTCATCAGGCAAGGGCACAACAAAAAAATTCTCGTTCTTTAGATCAAACGCAGTTATAAGAAGAGGATGGCAGTCCCATTTCAGTTTCACCCAATTCAAAGCGCCGCCTACGAGAGCTCCACCTCCTTGTAAGCTAATTGGGAAGGAATTATGATATGAGAAGTCTTGGACTCTTTTCCAAGAATTAGTCTTCAAGCTATAAACAAAAACTTGTTTACTCGACATTATAATTCTCACCAATTTGTAGTCGTCAGTAGAAGCATCGTAACCAAACCCAAACGAATCAATGTTACTCTTGTGTTTGTGAGATTCAGAATCAATCACAATATCGGGTAATAGTCGGTGTTTCTTGGTTGATGGGTTCAACAAATAAACTTCGTTCCGCCAATACCTTTTCAGAGCCAGTAATCCATTGCAACAGCCAATAACTTCAACAGTTTTTTCGGGATAACCGTCGAGTGGATGATCAAGTAATTGTACCGCAATATCCAGGGAGTCCAGATTTGCTGAGAAGAATCCTGAACAGAGTTCGAGAATAAGGTTGGATGTAGAGTAAGTTTCCTTGGAGCGACTGAGATGGAGCTTTACGAATTCAGGACTGTCGATTGAGGCACAAAGCTGCTTCGACACACATCTGAAGCGCAGGAGAGACTTTACGGGCAATAAACTCAGAATCTCAGTGATTACATCAAGCGGGATTGACATCTCTTTGGTTATTAAGATTATCGTTTAGGGTTTCTTCCAAACTTTTTGCTTTAATTTGGATTTGCCTGGAATAAGAGAGTTTTACTTGTACTTATACGAAAGAAAACATAAACGCTTTTAATCTTAAAAAACCCTCAACCAAACCGGATAAGAAAATAAAATTTGATTCGGAGAAAGAAACTACATTTATGAAAAAAAATAATAATAACTAGGTCGAAAAAAACAATGATACTAGGATTAGTTAATTAGGACATTTAACTTGTCTGATAAGGTAAAGGATGTGGAATTACTATTTGATTAGTTTAAGTGATAGTTAACTAATTATTGAATTTTATTATTTCTAATTTAAATGGTGAAATTTTATTGATGACACATTAATTAAGATATAAAATTTATATCCCAACTAAGTAATTGTACGGTATGGTTTATCTAATGGTAATAAGTGTTTATTTAATTGTATAAGCTCTTATCAAAACTTTTATTATTGTTGGTTGAGTTTTTAGTAGAGCTTTTAAATCTTAAATAATTTCTTTTACCTCCATCAGCAAAAACTTAAATTTTGGGATTGTTGTAGATGTTGAAATGTTATTTTTAATGTTAAAATATCTAAAATATCATTTACTTATCTGATAATCTTATTTTATTCTTTTCATAATATAACTTTAAAAAAAACTTATCTATTAAAGTAATTTTATAATTTTTAATAAAAGTTGTCATTGACAACTAAATAACTAAAATTTTTGGGTAAAAGTTTTACTTGTATATGCTCTACTAATAAAAGTTTTACTTAAATAAGTTTTACTTGAAAAATTGTACCAAATAGTATCTAAGTTTAACATTGCTCTTTTTAAAAAATCAATAATACTATATTTATTTCGTTGGGATATTTAATTTGTATGTCCAAATGATGTGATAATTGATGTGGTATTATTTAATTGGCTTAACTTCTCACAAATTGTAGAATTCTATTGGAATACAAACTAGAAGAAAATTTATTTTCTAATATCTCACGGATTCTAGGATTTATTCCCTAATAAATTATTAAACGAAATATATGAAAAGCAAATAAATTTTCTTCTACCACTAGAAGTAATTGTTGTTGGAGTCGGGACCAAAATAACGGAATTTGGCAAAAATAGCACAACGACCATTTATACCTTGGGAGCTAGGAACTTGATGTTATGAAACACGTTCATGATAATTATTAAACAAAAATCTCTAAACTATATCAAATTGATTTTTTTTTAGGTCATAATATAAGTTATAGAGTCCTTTTATCTTTGGAGTGCCCTCATTTTTTTTTTCTACTCCTCTTCTTTCTTTTTTTTTTTGGGTCCTCCCTCCGCTCTTTCCTATTCTTTCTTTCTTTCTTCCTTTTCTTCCTCTCCATACCGCTCTCTCCCTCTTGTCCAAAAACAAGACAACATATTCCTTTTATACGAAGAATCTAGATTATGTTTGATTGGGAGGAGAAAATGGAGGAGAGGAAAGAAATTCAAATTCTCTTTTTATTTCTATTGTTTGGTTACACAAAATATATAAGAATTTAATTTCTATTAGAATTTAATTTCTATTAGAATTTAATATCCATTATAATATAGAATTTGAATTTCATACTAAGGAGTGAAGAATTTAAATTCCCCTTATATTGAAAACCAAAGTTTTCAAAATTGCCCTCCAACATTTTAACTTATTTAGTGGCAATAATAATAATTATTTATAATTTTATTTTATCAATTTAATATTATAAATAAATTTATATTAATTAAATTTAATGAATGATTTAAGAAACTTAATAAAATAAATAAACTGATTTATTTTATTTATTTAATATGAAAATATAGAAATATAAATTAACCATCAATGGAATTTTGTCGGAATTCCGTCAGACCTCCGTCGGATCATCGCCGGAACTTCACCAGAACTCCAATGAAGATCTGTCGGACCCTCAGACCATTGCCGGAAGTCGTTGGAATTTCGTTGGAAAAAGTCATAGGCCGCCGTTGATCTCTGTTGACCCCTGCCGTTGACTGCCTTTTATTTATATTAAATTATATTTCATATGAAATTAATTATATTAAATAGTTTAGTGTATTAAATTATTTTATATTTTATATTAAATATAAATCTTGAATTGTTTTAGGATTTTTTAACATTAAAAAAATTTGGTATTGATATTAAATTATATTTTATTACTGATATAGGTAGTTTAGTATTTAAGGTCAAGGATAAATTTGTCCAAGGAAAAAAATTGTAATTCTTTTTCCTATCAAATTTTATGTCAAACCAAAAAATAAAATTTAATTTCACTATTTTCCACCACTCATTTCTTCTCCCTTTCCTTCCATTCCACTTTTTCCCTTTCCTTCCCTTTCTTTAAACCAAACATGACCCTAGAGTTTGTTAGGGACTCAAAAAAAACTAAAATGCCCTTTGAGTTAATAAAGTGACTAAAATACCATAGAAAAATTGGGTTTATTACGTTATATGCCACTTCTGAAATATGTTTCTAGCACCATAGCATGTGAAAAAAGAAAAGTATTTTTTTTTGTTTTTAAAACATATTAAATATGAAATAAAAGGACAATTAGCAAGTTCTATCTTAAATATGATTTACAATGACTGCATAAAAACAAAAGACTCACATAACTACTAGATTGTCTTTCTAAGCATATCATACAGCTAATAGTTTTGAGCCAAAAAAAAAAAAATAATAATAAGGTAATCCATTAGTGGTACCATGAGTTAAAAGACAAAAATTACAGTGTGACAAATTAAATAGAAATTTGATAAAAATTTAAAAGCATTAACTGTTAATATTAAAAACGACAAAATATTATCACATTACGCAAATAATTTGAAACCCATAATTTGAAAATTTCACACTGAACACAATGATATGGTGAATTAATTAATACTAAATAAGTGATGTTGTTCTTTTAGACAGTGCACGTGAATACTGTTCAAATATTTAAAACATAATCCTATTAAATGATAAGGTTTTACCAGATTTTCTAAATCTTAGATGTAGATACGCAATAATGGATATGTTTATGTATAATTAAATTCATGCATGTACCAAAATGCCATTATTAGTCTGCTGCCTTTATTAATTAGAACATTTTTTCAAATGGTGGCAAAATCGATCAATCTGGTATTAGTCTTCCTTTGCCCATATAAATTCCCTGGCTTCGGCTGACAATATTTTCACAGCAAAATTTCAGTTTCAATATGATATATATGGTGAAGAAATATTGGGGTGAAATTTCTTCTCATCAATATGTTGCTGATCATCCAATTGGAATTTCTAATTAGCTTGCTAATTAAAGTCCTGTTTGGGATTGAAGTTGAAACTTAATAAGCTGCTTATTTCATAATTTGTGATAAAAATAACGTTTGGAAAATTTTGTAAAAACTGTTTATTTCATAATTTTCTTCATTTTTACAGTAGCTTTTAAAAGGAGGTAGGGGATTACTTTTCATAAGTAGCTTATTAAATAAGCTACCACATCTTTTTAAAGTTCTTATTATAACCTTAATTAATATTTTAACAAAATAATTATTTTTCATACACTCTAATATATAAGTTATTAGATATCATATTACCACCACAATTAAATTACCACCACAACTACTATATATTCTCTCTAATATAAGTTCATATTTTGTATATTATACTTATATTTTCTATTATAAGATTTTTTTTTAAAAAAACTTGCATATAATTATGTAAATTTTTTTGGAACTATGAACAATTTTATATGAAAAATAACCATAACTTTTAAAATCAATTTCATAACCATGACTTTTAACATTCAATCTATTTATATTTTTTTCTACAGTCATTGTGTTTATTGCAAGAAGTTTAATGTGAAAGTAATACATATTACTTTTTTATTTTATCTGGATTATATACTAGTGTGAATTTTTATCAAATTTTATATAACAAATTATTAAGCTTTTTCACTTAATATAATTTTACTTGTTTTACAAGGAAAAGGGAATGTCTAAACATTATTAAAATTACTTAAAAGAAAAAGATAATATAAACTTATGTTTATTTTGGTCATTATATGATAAAATAACTCATTTATAATAAAATTTACCAAATGCATGTACATTACTTTTCAAACTCACATCAACCGCAACAACACAGTTTATCAAACACCAAGTTTCTTTTTTTGAATTAGCTGCTTATTGCATCCGCACAGCAGAAGCAACTTATTTTATCAACAACCGAAATCCTAAATAGGCTCTTAAGTATGATCGATCATTGTTCATGACATTTCAAAAAAAATAAATTTGAGCTCATTGCCTACTCCTCCCCAAGGTAAAAATTATAAGTTATTTATAAATAAACATTTGACCCGTGCAATTTGTCTTTTTTTAAATTTAATTTATTTATCTTTATTGGGTTTTCTTGATACTAAAACTTTGCATAAAATTACATCGATCTTAATTTTGGTTTGTTGTATTTGCATAAAGAAGCTTGGATATGTCAAACAAAGTGGGCATCTAGATGGTATAAAGTGGTCATCTAGATGGTCAACAACAATATTGTTTGAAGAAGAATTTGGCAGCAGCAAATTTGGAATGAAGAAAAAGAAGAAAGAGGAAGATGGAAGAATAGGATGCCCCCCAAGAAAATTAAAATATAATAATAATTTAATAGCCAAAACTTTGGCTATAAATAGAAAGGCTCCCTCCTCATTTTATTCATTCCATTTTTCTTAAGTTTCTCTTCTCTGTTTTGTAAAAGAGAAAGAGTTGTGTGAGATTAAGAGTTTTAATAATCTTGTGTAATTAGTGGTGAAAGATTTGGTGTATTGGAGTTTTGGGTAGTGAGACAAAATATTACAATACTTGTAATCCTTATTTCACTAGTGAAATATTTTCCTTCTGTTTTCGCCTGTGGACGTAGGCTAAAAGCAGAACCACGTAATTTTTTGTGTCCTATTTTGTGCTTGTTCTTTATTTTCTTCCAATTTTATTTTAGCTGGGTGTCTACTTCACCCACTAATTTCCTAACAGTAGTATCAAAGCTATTGGTTGAATTTTTTTGTAGTCAGGTACTGTTTACGTAAGGGGTATTATTCACATATACGGCACTATTCATGTATACGGCACTATTCACGTATACGGTACTAGTCACGTGAAACGATCGGAGCGATCCAAGAATTTTGCGGTGCAAAGCAGGGAATAGTGGTGTGAGTAAAGCAACTGTGTGGTTTTGTACATGTCTATGAAAATTATGTCACAAAGGCGATAAGAACTTAAGGAGTCCAGGTTTTAAGTGAGACCATTGTGACCCCTCCAGTCTTTCCTGAGAACTTTTCTAGTATGCATATTTACACATACTCACAACTATTCAAGGTGATACACTAGTTTGTGTAAAATATTTATCTACAAAATTGCGGCAAAATATAAAATTGAGAAGTTTAACGAAAATAATTTTTCGTTGTGGAAAATGAAGATGAAAGCTGTATTGAGGAAAAATAATTGCTTGGTAGTAATTTCAGAATGGCCCATGGAGATAACTGATGACAAGTGGAACGAGATAGATGGCAACATCATTTTTTATCTACACTTGGCACGTGCAGATGGATTTTTATCCAGTGTGGCAGAGAAAAATACAGCGAAGGAAATATGGGATACTCTTACAAAATTGTACGAGGCCAAGTCACTACACAACAAAATCTTCTTGAAAAGTAAACTCTATACTGTTCGAATGGCGGAATCTACAATGGTGACCGACCACATAAATACCTTGAAAACTCTATTTTCACAACTCACAACGTTGAGTCATAATATAGAGGAGAATGAACGTACAAAGCTTCTACTTCAAAGTCTACCAAATTCGTATGATCAATTCATCATCAACCTGATGAACAACAATCTAGCGAACAATCTAGTTTTCGACGATGTTGCAGCCTCAGTATTAAATGAGGAGAGCAGGCGGAAAAATAAGAAAAACATACAAGTAAGTTCGCAGTAAGCGGAGGCGCTATCGGTAACAACAGGGAGATCAACGGAGGAGCGCTTGTATTGATGAAGGCAGAAAAGATCAGTGCTAATATATTCATCCTTAAAAGAGAAACACTACATGAGGCTGATGCGTGTGTCACATCAAATGGAAAAGAGTCAACGATGATATGGTATCTCAAACTTAGCCATATGTCAGAACAAGGTTTTAAGATTCTCTCTGAGCGAAAATTGCTTCCAGAGCTCAAATTGGTAAGTTTACCATTTTACGAGCATTGTGTTACAAGTAAGCAGTATAGATTAAAATTCAGTATATCTATTGCTAGAAGTAAATGCATTCTAGACTTGATTGATTTTGATGTTTGGGAATCACCGGATATATCCATGGGAGATGTAAAGTGCATGGTGACTTTCATTGATGATTATTCCAGAAGATGTTGGGTGTATCCAATTAAGAAAAAGTCAGATATATTTCCAGTGTTTAAAGAATACAAAGCGCGGGTGGAACTTGAATATGGTAAAAAGATCAAGTGCTTGAGGACAGATAATGGTGGAGAGTATACAGACAGCGAGTTTCTTGCTTTCTGTAAGCGAAAAGGTATTCAAAGGCAATTCACGGTGGCATTCACTCCTCAACAAAATGGAGTGGCAGAGCGGATAAATAGAACTCTTACAGAATGGATAAGAGCTATGTTGAGGACTGCTGGTATATCAAATTCATTCTGGACAGAAGCAGCAAAAACTGCTTGTTATATAGTAAATCGATCGCCATTTACAGCTATTGAGCTAAAGACAACGATGGAGATGTGGACTAGAAAGCCAGTTGATTATTCCTACCTACATGCATTTGGATATCTTGTGTACGTGATGTACAATGCCTAGGAAAGAACAAAGCTGGATGCAAAATCTAGAAGATGTATCTTCTTGGGGTATACTGATGGAGTAAAGGGGTATCGTCTGTGGGATCCCACTACCCACAAGATCGTCATCAACAGAGATGTTATCTTTATAGAAGATCAACTGCAAATAAGAGATGAGGATAATGGCAGTGTAAAAGAAAAGTCAGAGACTATACTGGTATATGTGGAAAATAATCCAGAAGATTCAGATTCTTCTGAAGCAGCACCAGAGCACGAAGAATAAGAACCAGTCAAGTCTGAGGCTCCAGAAGTTCGTTGACCAACTCGTGAGAGACGACCGCCAACGTGGCACTCGGAGTATGTCACTGAGATCAATGTTGCGTACTGTCTTTTAACTGAGGATGGTGAGCCATCAACTTTCCATGAATCTTTAAACAGCTCAGATGTTTCTTTGTGGATGACAACAATGCAGGAAGAAATTGAAGCTCTTCACAAGAACAAGACATGGGAACTTGTACCACTACCACATAGAAGAAAATTCATTGGAAAAAATGGGTCTACAAGATCAAACGTGATGATAATAACCAAGTGGAGCAGTATCGTGCAAGATTGACAGTGAAAAGATATGCTCAGAAAGAAGGTATTGACTTCAACGAGATATTTTCTCTGGTGGTTCGACTTACAACAGTCAGAGTAGTCTTGGCGATGTGTGCTACATTTGACTTATATCTTGAGTAGTTAGATGTGAAAACTGCATTTCTTCATGGAGAACTTAAAAAAGAAATATATATGCTCCAACCAGAAGGTTTTGTAGAAACAGGAAAGGAAAACTTAGTTTATAGGTTGAACAAATCTCTATACAGTCTCAAACAGGCGCCGAGGTGTTGGTATAAGAGATTTGATTCATTCATCATGAGCCTTGAATACAACAGACTCAGTTTAGACCATTGTGCATATTATAAAAGATTTGAAGATATTGATTTCATTATTTCTTGTTGTTGTATGTGGATGACATGTTGGTAGCAGGTCCCAACAAATATCGAAACCAAGAATTGAAGGCACAGTTAGCTAGGGAGCTTAAAATGAAGGACTTGGGAGCAGCAAACAAGATTCTATGGATGCAAATTCACCGAGACAGAAATAACAGGAAGATTTGGCTTTCTTAGAAGAACTACTTAAAGAAAATCTTGCGACGCTTCAACATGCACGATTGTAAGCCAATTTTTATCCCACTTCATGTTAATTTCAAGTTATTCTCAAGTATGTGTCCTAGCAATAAAGCAGAGAGGAAAGAGATGTCTCGAGTATCGTATGCATCAGTAGTGGGAAGTTTGATGTTTGCTATGATATGTACAAGACCAGATATTGCACAAGCAGTGGGAGCAGTCAGTCGATACATGACGAATCCTGGTGGAGAGCATTAGATAGTTGTGAAGAGGATTCTGAGAAACATCAGAGGAACCTCAGATGTTGCATTATGTTATGGAGGATCAGAGTTTACTGTTAGGGGCTATGTGGATTCAGATTTTGTAGGAGACCTTGATAAAAGAAAATCTACTACTGGTTATGTGTTTACACTTGCGGGAGCAGTAGTAAATTGGGTTTCAAAACTGCAAACCGTTGTGGCTTTATTTACAACATAAGCAGAATGCACGGCAGCTACACAAGCTTGCAAGGAAGCTATTTGGATACAAAGGTTATTGGAGGAATTCGGGCATAAATAAGAGAAAATTTTTGTGTTTTGTGACAGTCAGAGTGCCTTGTATATTACAAGGAGTCCAGTCTTTCATTCCAGGACAAAGCACATAGGGGTACAGTATCACTTCGTTCGAGAAGTAGTGGAAGACGGAAGTGTGGATTTACAGAAAATCCATACGAAGGAGAACCTAGCAGATGTTTTGACCAAGCCGATAAATACTGATAAGTTTGTATGATGTATATCCTCTTGTGGCATAGCAGAAACGTAGGCAACATGACAATGGCGAAGCAGAAAGAATGATGTGGAGATTGATTGATTCTCAATCAAATCTCCAAGTGGGAGAAATGTCAAACAAAGTGGGCATCTAGATAGTATAAAGTGGCCATCTAGATGGTCAACAACAATTTTGTTTGAAGAAGAATTTGGCAGCAGCAAATTTGGAATGAAGAAAAAGAAGAAAGAAGAAGATGGAAGAATAGGATGCCGCCCAAAAAAATTAAAATATAATAATAATTTAATAGCCAAAACTTTGGCTATAAATAGAGAGACTCCCTCCTCATTTTATTCATTCCATTTTTCTTAAGTTTCGCTTCTCTGTTTTGTAAAAGAGAAAGAGTTGTGTGAGAGATTAAAAGTTTTAATACTCTTGTGTAATTAGTGAGTGAGAGATTGCGTGTATTGAGATTTTGGGTAGTGAGTCAAAATATTACAATACTTGTAATCTTTTTTTCACTAGTGAAATATTTTCCTTCTGTCTGCGCCCGTGAACATAGGCTAAAAGGCGAACCACATAATTTCTGGTGTCCTCTTTTGTGCTTCTGCTTTATTTTCTTCTAATTTTATTTTAACTGCGTGTCTGCTTCACCCACCAATTTCCTAACATGATAGATAAACAAGATAATGTCGCCATCCAAGCACATCTTGGAGTAGAAAATGAGATGAGCTGAGATTGGACGCTCTTGCAGAACTACATATTAAAATGTAATTTCGGCTCAATTACAACAAGAACAAGAGGGACTTCAAGTGCCACGGGAGAATCCAATTAATGCATGCATGCGTGCATGCATTGCCCATTCTACAAACTCAAATTGAAATTAGCTAGATTTCAGCTCAACTTGTTGAAAAAAGGGCAATATTAGTTTTTCACTTTTGTTGTAACTAATATGTTATGTATGGCTTTCAATGTAATTAAATAATTTTTTGGTTTATGAGAATTCATCTCCCGATTCTTGTCATTAACGAACGTTGTTAGAAAAATCTTTGAAGAGCTTTGAATGAGATCCATTTTACTCCATTCACAAATAAAAATTAAAAATAAAAGTTTTATATCTAAAATCAATTAAAAACCAAAGTTGTATTTCTTTTCGGAAATTTTATTTTCCTTTATGTTATTTTTGTCATTAAGAATAGAACATTAACTAAATGAAAAAAAATTCAATATTGTTACGCTAACTAGATTTCCTTTTTTGTTCTGATAAATAAATTCCTTTCACATTGACATGTCGTTTATGATTTGCTAAAAGAAGAAAAAATAAATTTATGGTAAAGTTAGTCTATTGAATAAAAATTTTAGCATGTACATATATCTCAATCCGATCCTATAATACATATTTAGAGTTAAAAGTAGTATTTAAAA
>MKYO02025513.1:154684-211994 GCA_002013955.2 Citrus medica | reverse complement strand
AGGAGTAAAAATTGAGCTAAGATTGCACCCTCTTGCAGAACTACATCAAGGCTGCAATTTCAGCTCTATGTGTATCTCAAGAAGAGGAGGGAGTTAAAAGTGCCTGCAGATTCTACAGAATCAAATGGAAATTACCTAGATTTCACCTCAACCAGTTATTGGAAACACCCCCTGATATATGTTACAAATTAAGAGGGCAATATTGGGTTTTCACTTTTGTAACTAATATGTTGTCTATGTCTTTCAAATTTATTACTAAAACAATTTTTTTTTTTGGTTTAAGAAAAATTCTCTTTCAATTCTTTCATTAATGAATTTTATATATAGCAAAACATCTAAGTGCTTTGAACGGGAAGTACTACCCACAAATACAAATTAAAAAGGAGATCAATCCAACAAAATTATACAAAGAATCATAATGAAGTTCTAAACTCCATTATGGGTCACTAAAATTATAGTTCTTTGAGAAATATTGTTCTGTTTTATGTTTTTTTTAATTAAGAATAGAAATTTTTAAAACTTGAACGCTCACAAAAAAATATATGTATTTATATATATATATAACGAAACTGTTGATTCTCCATTTGTGAAACTGATTCTATCAATACGTAAATTTTTCAATAATTAGAGTAGAATAAAATATTTTTTTCTCATAAACTCACGATTGAATTTATTGGATCACTGTTGTTCACGATCACTAATAACACATGAGACTTCTTGATTGATCGACAAAATCTTATCTTAATTAATTAAAAGCTTGAAAAAAAAATTGATTGCATTAGATTATGCCACATATTATCATTTTTAAATGTTAAATGTTTCTAACTAAAATGCCCTACCTATATCAACAAAACATATTATCAGTTTATATTTTTTTTTAAATTAGAGTATATTTGTACACCAAGGTGTTGTTTATTTTTTGTCTAAAATCTGAATTTTAATTATTTTATGATATATAGAATTTTTAGTTTATTTGTTTTCTATAACTTATGTCTGATTATAAGATAACTAGGTCTGAATGAAAAAAAAAAAAAGCTAAATATTATGACTTTTATCTTAATGATAAAATATCTTAACGGAATTTTAATATTCTCTTTCATTAATATCCCTATTAGATACATTTATTTCCTACTATATAAATTATCCATTTATTTTTTTATTTTTCAATTTTCTTTGTTTTGTGTGCATTCAACTACCAATTTTTCTTTTTAATTGTGAATGAGAATTTTAAACATAATAGGACTTTATGTGAGTGTGTTTTGTAATAGTTTTATCTCTTTGTACTTATAATTACTGTTTTTCTAATAATTTTGAATATTATTTACTACATTAATTTTAATTCAAATGATTAAATAATTCTTGGTTGGCTTCTAGAATTAACAAGAAAAAAATCATTTAATATAATAAAAATAACGTTGTAAATATCATATATTAATGTCAAAAAATTCATGTCTTAGATTTATTTTTTTATTTTTCATGCTTAGTTAAGGTACACATTATCAAAGTTTTTATTAATTAAATAATTTATTCATAACTTATCATGTGTTTAACAAATAAATATAAGTATAATTAATATTTATGAGGTTATATATGTCAAAACATCGTATTTCAGATTTTTTTCTTTTTAAAAAAAAACAACTTAACGGATATATACAGATATTAAAAAAAAACATGTCATTTATATATATATGTTCATACCTATTTAAACTTTAATAAAATCCAGAGCTATTTAAATTTTATATAAAAAAAAACATATGCAACCTAAGACAAATCTTCACTATGCTCAATCAATACATATATTTTTTAGCTATGCTCGATGAACTCTTCTATTATAATTAAATGGATTAATCTTTAGTAAATTTCTAATTTGTAATATATTATAATTCCAAAAAATCTTTAATATTAATTTTCTTAAAAAAAGAAAAAAGAATACGGAATATATAAGTCAGCAGTCTACATTTCCGATGTGGCGCAGTTCTACTGGTTAGTCCTACGTGCCTCTGCCCAACGAAACTTCGTAAGCTCCCACCTTACTCCCCCACTCTTCCACAGTCCTGTTTGTTTCCCCAGAAAACTAAATAAGAGGGGAAAAAACAACTAAAAAGAAATTTCAGAACCATGGCGGTTCGAGCCACGGTGTCACGGTTTCCATCCGACCCGGACGCGCAAGAAGCTTCGGGTCTGCCATGGGGCGTGACGGTGACGCCGTTCGCGACGAAGGACGAGAACGGCGCAGCTCCGGTCTACGGATCCGACGGTCATATGCTTCCTCGTTGCGAGAACTGTTACGCATACTTCAACACGTACTGTGAATTGGAGCAATGGGCCTGGACTTGCTCTCTCTGTGGATCCCTCAACGGCCTCTCTTCTCAGGCCATTGCTAGATACTCCCATCCTCAGTCCTGCGCCGAGATGATCTCCTCTTTCATCGATCTTGACTTGCCCTGTAATTCTTTTCTGAAAAAAATTGAAACCTTTGTTTATTAGAATTTTGTTTGTTTTCGTTTCGTCCTTTTTTTTTTTCATAATGTTGCTGCGCTGCGTTTCAGTGGAGGGTTCTGAGGAAGAGACGATGCAAGCGCGTCCGGTTTATGTTGCTGCTGTTGATTTGTCATGTAAGATTTTGTTAATTGCTTTTTTACTGTTATTATATAATCATCTTCATAGTTTTACTCATTCAGTTACTTGAGTCAATTAGATGAACATTATGATGCTAATTGTTTGAACTGAAAGTAATTTTGACTTAATAGAAGCTGAATCTTGGATCTCCTTGTGTTTCTTAGATTTGTTTTTACTATTTCTGGTGCTAGTATATGTTCGAATGAAAGGTATTGTTAGGTTTTTTTAAATTTTAGAAACTTGTATGGAATGTGAATTTCATAAGTAGCAGTAAATTGCTCTGCATTGGAAGATTTCTATGTATTACAATTTCATTGATAAAATCATAGTGAGAATGTATTAATTGTTTGCAGCTGATATCAATTGGAATTCAGTTTGATTAGGGATCCTCGTTCCTTTGTAATTTGCATTTTTTTTCTTCTTATGTTAATTTTATGTTGATGATGCTACTCATTGTTGCCTCTCCTTTTGCGCTTAATTATATCTAGCCTAGCCTAAGCTCTTTATCATGAACAACATGATAATGACTAGTATGTATCTCTGATACTCTTGATAATATGGGAAAAAAATTATGCCAAATAACATAGAATGAATATGAATATTTAGCTCGTTCACATAACAATTCATGATAAACGTAATAAGAAATGACAGTGTTGATCTTTTACTTGATAAATCTGATTTAATAATGTAACTTTTAATTAGAAATCGTGGTGATTGATTCTCACTTTACATACTTTACTTGGAGCTTATACTTCATTTAAAATATGATTATTCTTTTTTGTTAGAACAGTAACATATGTTTACTTTTTTTAGTGTGCATGTGTAACATTGTGTTCGCATATAATATTTTAATGATCTTGTATTTATCTGCAGCTTCAGAAGAATTTTTAGAACTCACTAGAAGTGCACTGCAGGCAGCTTTAGAAGGTTTGCAATTGCTGATTCAAAATGATATTCTGATCTCTCTTCTGTATGAGCTTTGCCTTAGAAGCGTGGACTTTTCTTTCATTTTTTTCCCTCTTTTGCAGCTGTTCCGTCTGGTGCGCTCTTTGGGCTTGCAACTTTCAGCCATAAAATAGGACTGTATGATGTTCAAGGGGCTATTCCAGTTGTAAAGAATGTCTTTATTCCCTCAGATACAGAGGACACCCTGTCACTTGAGCTTGAAGATGTCATGCCTTTGTCACAATTTTTGGCTCCAGTATGTTAGTTAAGGATATCTCTCCATCCTTTCTCCCTTGTGTTTGTTCACATTGCCGTGGCCATTGCTCAATTAGAGCTAAATGGCTAAAGGGTCTTTTGCTGAGCCCATGTGCCCAAGATGAGGAATAGTTGACTAGTCTTCTTTATTATTCAGTGTTTTGCTGAACCCCTGTTATTAACTGAAACCACACTCATGCCATGTGATTTTTCATCAGTGCAGTCCTAAGCTCAGAAAATTTGCTGCAGGTGGAAACTTTTAAGGAAAATATCACATCTGCGCTTGAAACACTGAGGCCAACAACTTCATGGGAGAGAACTGCTGGAGCAGCTCAAGGACTAGATGGTGTCTTAATGGGTGGGCGAGGTTTTGGTCTGGCAATGGAATCCCTTTTCAATTACCTTGGATCAGAATATGGAAACACATTTGCACTAGGTAGGTGACAGAGTTTTGAGGCTCCCGTCACTCATTATCAAGCTTGGATTATGTTCCTGAAGACCCTGCTTTGAAACACATGATTTTGCCTTGCTCTTTTGATCTTGTTCTAAGATATGATAAACATATTCGTCTCCATTGAACATGAATGCAGCCAGAGTGTTTGCCTTTCTATCTGGTCCTCCTGATCATGGAGCTGGGCAACTGGATACACGAAGGTATGGTGAACAGTATGCTAGTAAAGGAGAGGATGCAGACCGTGCTCTACTTCCTGAACAGACACCATTTTATAAAGATCTGGTCAGTTGGATTTGGATTTTGTTTACTTGAACAATGGTCATGTGGTTTTTGAACTGTAGCATTAACATTTATTTCACAGGCTGCTGTCGCTGTTCAAGCAGGTGTTTGTGTAGACATATTTGCCATTACAAATGAATATACAGATTTGGCATCCCTGAAGTTTCTTAGTATTGAAAGTGGAGGCTCATTGTTTCTGTATTCAAGTACTGATGATTCAACTTTACCTCAGGACATGTAAGTACCAAAACGTCGTAGTGGAACGTTCTGGGATCCCAGTGACTCTTAAAATGGCATTATGTGATCATAGTTTTCAAAATAAGATAGTGCTAAGATTTAAAAATGCATTATGGCAAAATAAAGGGCTTACTTTCATAAATGGTATAAAATATTAATATGTCGACTCCAAAGTAAGTTCATTTTTCACTCTCTCTTATTTAAGAAATGACCAGACATGGCTCATTTTCAAATAATCTATCATCCAGAAGATAATCTTGGAAATATTGTTCTTTCTGCAGCTACCGGATGCTAAGTAGACCATATGCTTTTAATTGTATAATGCGGCTGAGGACATCTTCTGAATTCAAACCTGGGCATTCTGTAAGTAAGACTATAAGTGTGTCTATGGATCATATTTTTCAGGGTTTAGTACTGGTATATGCTTATGACATTTGCGTTTTGCAGTATGGGCATTTCTTCCCTGATCCACAATATGAAAATGTTCAGCACATTATTTGTTGTGATTCTTATGCAACGTATGCTTATGACTTTGATTTTGCCAACGCCTCTGGTTTTGCCAGGTACAATTATGTCATGATGTACTTGATACACATCAGAACGATTTATTACTTTCTATAATTTGTTTAGATTATCAATTGGTTTGTTAAATGTTATCTCATTATGCAGACATACTTCTGAACAACCTATGCTACAGATTGCATTTCAATATACAGTTGTTGTGCCTCCTGAGGAACTTTCAAGTGAAGGATTGGGTTCTGTAAGTAGGTATGGTTAATCTAATAGAAAGCTTTCCTCAAGTTGGTTTACTGCTCATTTTGTTTATGATATTTTTTCTTTTTCGGTTTTATGTGAATGTCAATCTTTTATAAATTATTCTGAGTATGTTTGTAGGATCTCCCTCTGTCAACCTTGCATGTAAATGTCTGGCATAGTATTAGTTAGGGATGGCAAAATCCGGGTGCGGGTCCAGGTTTGGCCTTCCCGTTTCCGGTCCCGGATGCCAATTTTACTTTACCAGACCTGGATATAAACCCGGTTTTTTCGACTTCGGGTCCGGTACGGGTGGAAAAAAAAAACCGGGTTTCCGGATTCCGGGTTTTGAACCCGGATTTGATTTCAGCTGTGGAAAACAATCATCTTCGATTATTTCTTACAGCTCTGAATTTCTAACTGCAAACGGATGAACACACAACGACAATAGACATATGAATGCTCACACCCAAATCTGCCTATGGTTCTCCCTAAGCTCCACCCACAAGTTGTCACAGAGATAAACTTTTGGTGTAAAAGGAATCTTTGGGCCTTACCATTCCACACAGCCAAAGCTCCAAACGACACCCCAAAAAATAATAATAATAATAATAAATAATCCTCCAAAGCATCTAACCCAACGTTTCCTCCCATGATCTGCGTGCAACTTCAACCCGTATCACGATCATCGCCAATCGCGACAGAGAAGACTAGAGAGGCGGCTGATGACGATGATGACAGTGAACACAACTGCGAAGGACAAGGTGGCGAAGCGATGAGAGTGACGACGATGAAGATTTGATGAAGGGAAAGAGGAAACATGCGATGCAGTTGTGAATTGCAATTTGCAAATTAGGGCACATGATTTTTTTTTTTAACTTCTCTATTTATAACTTAAAATAGTTTTAAAACTTAATATAAAAATAAAGATATACGGGTCCGGGTTAAGATAAAACCGGATCTGGACCCGGATATATGCGGGTTCATAGAATTACATCCGGATTCCGGATAAAATTAAATCCGGTACGGGTTGAACCCGGTCCGGATTATCCGGGTTCGTCCGGGTCCGGAAAATATTGCCATCCCTAGTATTAGTTTTGATTGTGATGGTTCTGCTCCTTTTAATTACAATCTTGCAATATCAACTTTTGATACTCTACAGTTTAAGAGGAGTCTTTTGTTTGCACAGATTTGCTTCTGCGGCCGTTCAATTGTCTTTGAGATCCTGGAATAGACCCTGCATATTGATTTCTCAAAGTTTTCATTTGGCCACATCTTGCTTGCCATACTTTACTACCCCTTTAGAACTTTTTGTCTTAACTTGACATTATGTTTATGCAGAGGCAAGCATTCCCTAAAACGACGACTAAGGATTCGGACATTGCAATTTGCAGCTGCTCAAAACATTAATGAAGTTTATGACAGTGTTGACCCTGAAGCTGTTTTGTCGGTACTTGTGCATAAGGTATTTTTTTCTCCCTTCCATCACTCTCAATAATAAAGAGGATAATGATATAAATGAATAAAAATGAGGAAAGAAAAGATTTAGCTGGTGCCATATTCCTTTTGTCAAACTTTTCAAGGTCTGACGAGACCCTATTAATTTTGGTAGTTGACTACATATCTATGTGTTTGTCTTATCAATTAATCTAATTGTAGACATGAGTTGAAAAAGATTTATGGGGATGTTTGGTGTCAATAGAAATCCATTTAGCCTTGCACAATGGCATAGTGAGAATGGTGGCAAACATCTTCCTTTAATTCGGACTCTAATAATCCTTAAGGAATACTATGCTTGCCAGGTGCCGATTGTCAGCAAATACGATTTGGTGGAATGCCCAGACATAATCATGATAAATTCTTCTTAGTTTTTTGGTCAATGTTGCATGATTAAGTTGTGATGTTCAATTATGTGGTGTAAAGACCTTTGGATTCAACCAAGTAGTCTGGGGTTCAGTCCCACACATGTCCTGATCTCCAAGGCTGTAGAGTACAAAGAAAGTTTATTTCTTTCTTTAATAATGAAAATTGCTTTCTGACTGTCAGTAAATGTACTGTTTGTTTAAATAGGTTATATTAGCCTCTCTTGAGCAAGGAGTTCGTGAAGGCAGGATGTTGCTTCATGATTGGCTAGTAATCCTTACAGCTCAATACAATGAAGCTTTTAAACTTGTTCAGCACAATAAAGGAAATTCAGTAACTTCTCAGATTGATGTTGAATTCCTACAATGCCCCCAACTACAGCGTTTACCTCGTTTAGTTTTCGCATTGCTTAGAAATCCTCTTCTTCGATTCCATGAAGAAGGTGTTCACCCTGATTATCGGATTTATCTGCAGTGTCTTTTCAGGTATTTCATATTCTCATTATGACGTTAAGGTTTTCTGAGCAATCAGGAGTTGATTTTTATTATCAGGAAAAGATATGAGTTCAGTTGTCCCTGTAGTTCAGGATATGAAAATTTATGGATTTTAAGAATTTTGAGAGTAAGACAAAGAATTTTCAAAACACAATGTCCTTAACAAAACAGCTAGTCATTCCCCTTTCTTTCATTATTATGCAGCAGGCATCTAAAAATTTGGCATATGCAATTATGTGTAGCGTGTTTTGTGACCTAATTTATCCTTCTTTTAATTTTTTATTCTTATCTTTTCTGTAGGAAACTACAGATTTGTTGTTCAAGCTTGTACAATTATTCTGGCTGTTACTATTGATTTGTCGCATTTTATACAATGTCTCTTGGAGGATATTTTTGACGTCCACAATTGTAGTTCATTGATGACATTATCATGTGAATCATTACCCTATAATTTGTGATGCAGCGCACTCGAACCAAGTTCTCTTCAGCGTGCTGTTTATCCGCTGCTTACTTCGTATTCTACACCAGATAAACAAGCATTTCCGCGCCACTCACTGAGTCGTGCAGCATTGATCACTAGTGGCAGTCCAATATTTTTGCTCGATGCTTTTACAACTATAATTGTATTTTATTCTTCTACAGCAGACCCTACACTTCCTTTTCCTCCGCCCCAGGATTGTAAGTTCTCCCTCATTTCTTTAGGATTGATATAAGCATACCTTTTTCCTCTCTTTCACGTATAAAATTTCATTTTCTCAGGTTTGTTACGGACAACAATCAACAAAATGAAGCAAGAGAGAAGTATCACTCCTAAGCTGATATTTATCCGGGGAGGGCAGGATGATGCTACAATTTTTGAGAACTATCTTATCGAGGAACAGGATGTAGACGGAAGTGGCCTCACCAGTGTCATGGGTTTTGTTTCCTTCCTTGAAGAAATCAGCCAGAGTGTTGTGGAATACATGAAGTAGAAGTCCCATGCTAGATACAACTGGCAAGTCATGCAATCCATTCTGCAAACAGTAAAACTTTCACATTCATCAGACATGCATATAAACCAGCCAAAGAAATAGGCTAATATTTATACAAATGAATTTACTTCAACACTGTCTGGTCAGTTTAGATTGGGAAGTTAAACATTTTGTTAGATCCAAGTTGGAAATGGTTCTTCGGGAGTAGTGTGTACCATTCTTCGGCCTTGCAAATTTTACAGAGAGCACATTTAGGAACACATATATTCATCATTTTGTAAAACAAAAGTAGCACAGATTCAGCTAATTAGCTGACTGTACTAATAATTCTAAGGTTCTTTTTCAATCTCCTCAAAATGTGTTGGAATGAAACTCTGTATTCAGTTTGATTAGGAATGGTTGGTAGCTACCATTTGATAATTTTTCCTTTTATCCTGGAATACTGCATTTCATTCATTTTGTTTTGACGTGTAATTTTGTCAAATGGTTCAAAGTGATTCCAGGTTGATCGAATTTAGCTCGTCGTTCGTGGTTGACTTTTTTTTTTTTTTTTTAATTTTCAAATCGGTGTCGTCCGGTGCTATATTCCAAGGGTCTATTAGAAATTTAAATATATACACTTACATTTACAATATACAGGTCTAATAAGCATTGCACGTTAATATGTTTCTACTGATATTGGGAAAATATCAATTTTTTTTTTTGAAAGGAGGAAAATATCTACTTTTATATCATAATTTTTTCTTTTGGAAAGCGAATAAGGTTTAAGGCTTCGTTTGGTACAGCTTATTAAATAGAATTTACAACAGTAAAGTTTATAGCACTAGAGTTTATACCAATAGAATTTTTGGACAAAAAGTCATTGGGTGTTTGGTTGTCAATAAAAAAAGTACTTTTGAACTATTAAACTGTGTGATATTTTTTATATTATATATTTGTAGAAAAGCTCTATAATCTCTACTCTCAAAATCTCAAAATTTAGGCTTTTACTAGTATAGGTAAATTAGCTTATTTAAGCTAAAAAAACTCTATTAAAAAAATAATCAAACACTATAAAAATTTTTAAAAAGTACTTATACAATTAAATAAGCATTTATGATTCTTAAATAAGGCTCCGTTTGGTACAACTTATTAAATAGAGCTTATAACAGTAGAGCTTATAGCAGTAGAGCTTATGCCAATATAACTTTTGGACAAAAAGTCATTGGATGTTTGGTTGTTAATAAAAAAAAAACGCTTTTGAACAATTAAAATGTGTGATATTTTTTTATTATATATTTTTAGAAAAGCTTTCTAACTTCTACTCTCAAAAGCTCAAATTTTGAGTTTTTGCTAGTAGAGGTAAATTAACTTATTTAAGCTAAAAAAACTCTACTAAAAAAATAACCAAATACCATAAAAAATTTTAAAAAGTGCTTATACGATTAAATAAGCACTTATACCTCTTAAATAAGCCATACCAAACATGCACTAAGACATATCAAACAGGCACTAAGACTCAAATTAGTGCTTTCAACAATGCTGAAGGCACTAGTCTATCATCATTAAGTAACAATTCCAATGATGAATTTATTTATATTTAAATGAGGGGATTGTGACTTTCTCCCTAATATTTTTTTTATTTTCACCGCCACTTACCCCTAACAATTTTGATTGTTCTCAATATAACAGTAGACAATGCATTACAATAACTATGGAAATAATTGTTAAGATAATTTTAAATGCAAAAATTGCAATGCTTTAAATGAATTTTCTTTTCTTCAATAACGCACCGCATACTAGTATAGTTCAAAACTAATATTTGAATCTTAAGAAACCATACTTTATTACTAGAACTAGGCCTTTCCTCTCTAAATGAATGAAGTTATGTTAAAATTAATTATTTTAAAAAAAATTAGAATTATTAAAAGTGTTTTTGAAATGAACAAATATATATATATATATATATAATGAGATGCTAAACTTCGTTTAAATATCTACTTTGCGTCAAGATCTTTATTATAATATTTTTGTCAAACAATTTCCTTTTTCCTAGTAAATTTGTTAAAAAAAAATTAAACTGCTTTCATCGAAATTTAAATTCTTTTAAAAGATTTTATTTCATGAAAATTGAACCCTCGAGTCTCATTCAGTCATTTGTACTATATGATCGCCAATCATTTAACTAACTGGAGCTAAATAAAAGTATTCTTTATAAGTAAGACAATGATGAATACAAAATTCCTTTAATGATAAATTTATTATTATTCAATTTAACTGTCGCTCTCTTAGGGTTCTGTTCCCTTTACAATTGCATCAAATTAGACTGAGATAGTGCTATTTAATTCAGTTTAATTTAATTTAATTTTTTTATTATTTCGCATACAACACGACTAATCGTCGTTTCGACAGTCAGTCGGTGGTCAACTTTCTCTGCAAATCTTCGCTATTTAGCTTCTCCGGTACTCTCTCTCTCTCTCTCTCTCGCGTTAGGGCTATGGCTTTGCATTTTTCTTTATTTTGTTATTATTATTTTTTTTTTTGGGGGGTGTGATATGGGTTTTGTCCAATTTCATCTGGGTGTAAACAAATATTAGTGGGCGTGATTTATAAGTCAGGATTGGAGTAGTAAATTGTAAAAGTTGAAGTGAGTAAGAAATAAACCGTTTGGAGGCTGTTCATTGTAGAGTCAACCCATCCCCAATATTAAAGTTTACTTTTTTTTTTAGCTAGAGAATTGCTCCAGATTTTAAATGCAGTAACAAATAAAACTGTTAGGAAGGCAAAAGAATACAGATAAATTTAAGTGGATGCGTGTTGCAACGCCTTGATAGCATCGTAAAGCTTATGGGTTCATCGTTTAATTAATTTACATCATAGCTTGATGATGGATGATTCTAATGAGTATTCAGTATTGCAATCATTTACCCGGTTCATGATAATATATGTGTGTTTTTTCGTTATAGGAAATTCTTGATTTATTACATTGTTAATAGGGGTATTGAACATATTCTGTTTATTGAATCTCTTGTGTGTCGTTGGTTGAAGAGTCTGGATTATTGATGACTAGCAAGTCTGGATTATGTTTATGGAACTAGCAAGTGTGATCGTCTGAATTCTGATTTTGTTTACTGCATTTTCAAATCACGCCTATAAATGTCCATCCCAAAATCCCTGTCTCAGTTACCATGCATTAATCCTTTACAGGGTAGGTGCAGTGATTGTCACATTTAGTTTGAACCTGGTATATTTTCTTTTTTGTGAGATTGGAGAATATTCTGGTTTGGTTCTCCTTTTAGTTGCCGCAGTCTCATTCCTTTTTTTTTTTTAATAATGATTGAATAATAAAAATCATGGAAATGTCTTTGTTGCGTTACCTTTGCATTATCTTCAAACATTATAGTTGTATGCATACTTCAGTTTTTATCTCTAATTTAGCTTCATATTTCTTACATGCCACTTCCTTGTTATTCGCACTTTTGTTAAGGGGTTATATTTACCCCTTGGAATGAAGCTGATTAAAGCTTAACTTGCCAATATCTCTTGTTTTTGGCAGCACTCTTGTTCTGTTTTCAACAAATTGATTTCTTGATATTTTGCACCACCTTCATAAGCCTCATAATTATCACTCAGATATCTCTTTTGCCTGTCTCATTTACAACTACTACTAATGTTAACATTATTCCTTTAGTACAAATTTCTTTCACATTGCAACACCCTTGAAACTTATATAATGACACGTTTCAGTTGAGATTCATGCTCTGCAACTCCTTTTGGCCATTCATATTGTTGCCTCCTTTCAATATGTCTATATTTCTTCCCATGAATTCTTCTGGCCTCTGTACCTTCTTCACAGTTGCCTTGCAAGCTTGTATAGTTAGATACATAGAATGCCAAGGGAAATGGAAAGTGCATCTGCTGCTGCTGAGCCAGTGGAACTTGAAAAGCCAGTTGGGTCTGATGAGAAGGTTAATTTTGATGAAGACAATGATCCTGAAGAGACAATGGAAGAAGAATATGAGTATGAAGAAGTAGAGGAAGAAGAAGAAGAAGAGGAAGTAATAGAAGAGGAGGTGGAAGAAGAAGTGGAAGAGGAGGAGGAGGAGGATGCTGATGCTGGGAAAAGCGGTGATAGGCAAATTGAAGATGAGGATGAGAAGAAAAAACATGCTGAACTTCTTGCTCTTCCTCCCCATGGTTCTGAAGTGTACATTGGTGGCATTCCTCATGATGCTTCTGAGCACGACTTGAGGGATTTTTGTCAGTCCATTGGAGAAGTTACTGAGGTAATATTTATCTTTGTATAGAAAGTACCCTGTTTTCTGCTCTTTGTCAGTACTTGAACTAATCCTATTTCATCTATGACAACAGGTCAGAATTATGAAAGGCAAAGATTCGAGTGAGAACAAGGGATTTGCATTTGTGACCTTTAGAAATGTGGATTTGGCCTCCAAAGCTATTGACAAGCTAAACAATACCGAATTTAAGGTAATTTAACCTTGTTTGTCAGACCTATATTGTCCAGTCTCTACCTGACTTTATGTGATGATTTGACTTGTAAGAAAAGTGGTGTATTCTTATCTTGAAAATATAGAAGACAATATGTTTATAGTTCTTTCTTCTCTTGGTCTTTCACTTTATTTCTCTTCATTTGTCTTCAATATCTGTGTCTTTAAGAAGTACTTGGTAGTTTGTTGTAGTTTTTAAACACCTTCCTGTATTCTCTCCATCTCTCAGGGTAAAAAAATACGATGTTCTACATCTCAAGCAAAGTATCGGTTGTTCATTGGTAATATTCCTAGAAACTGGGGATCAGAAGATCTGCAAAAGGTTGTGTCAGAAGTTGGACCTGGAGTAACTGGTGTGGAACTAGTGAAGGTTGGTGTTATGTTGGGCCACTTTCAACTTTGGTTGTTTATATGTTTGAGATTTTTTATTGACATCTTTTCTTTCTTGTGATCTGACTGACTAGTAATTCCCTTAAAAGATTAAACTTATGCCACTGCTTGAGGTTTTTAGTTATTTTTTTAATAGATTTAAGCGTATTCGCTCATTGTCAATTCTTTTGACTGGTGACAGGATATGAAGAACTCGAGCAACAACAGGGGTTTTGCCTTCATTGAGTACCATAACCATAAATGTGCTGAATATTCAAGGCAGAAGATGACTAACCCCAATTTCAAATTAGGCACTAATGCTCCAACCGTAAGCTGGGCTGACCCTCGAAATGTCGATTCTTCTGGTGCTTCTCAGGTCTTGTTTATTTATTTATTTTTTGTTTCATCGGGAGATTGGCCTTTTCATCAGATTACAGCAGTTATGTTATGTTACATGAACCATTATTTATCTTTTAACTTTGTAAGCTGGTATTCTATGTTGGTGAACCATCATGACCTCTTCCATTTTCTTTTAAAGACCTTGGGACATAAGTTATTGCCTTTTGTTGCAAATTTTTTTCTGACATTCCTTGCTTTATGAAGTATGAATATTGTCAGTTTTACTTGAAGCTATCTTATACAGGTTAAGGCAGTTTACGTGAAGAATTTACCAAGGAATGTTACCCAAGACCAGTTAAAGAAGCTCTTTGAGCACCATGGGAGAATCACAAAAGTGGTTGTCCCACCAGCAAAGCCTGGACAGGAAAAGAATAGGATTGGTTTTGTACATTTTGCAGAGAGGTCTAGTGCCATGAAGGCACTGAAGAACACTGAAAAATATGAACTTGATGGTGATCATTAGCTTGTAATCTTATTGGCATCATTTGTGTTCTAAAAGCCAATTAACTATCAGTAATTTTGACTGGTTTGCCCTGATGGTCAGGCCAAGCTTTGGAGTGTTCTCTTGCAAAGCCACAGGCAGATCAGAAGTCAGCTGGAGGGTCAGTTTCCGAGAAGCCCAGTTTACTTCAAAATTATCCACCTCATATTGGTTATGGTTTAGCTGGGGGCACCTATGGTGCTCTAGGTGCAGGGTTTGGAGCTGCAGCCTTTGCCCAGGTGAGAAGATGTGTGTGTGTTTAGGTGCTTCTTCAGTTCTGAGTCAAAACTTTGCTTTGTGTAATATTTGCATTTAGAGCCTTTCATTGCATGAGAATCAATCAATTCATGTTTATTGCTAGTTGCCTTGTACTTAGGCCATGGTTTTGTCAAATATTTCTTATCTTGTGTGCTTTTTCATTGAGATTTGAAAAGAGTTGGGATAATTGTGAAATAGTGACTAATGGCTTTCTGGGATTGATTTCCTCTTGCTGAAATAATTTTCTTCTTTGGTACATTAGCAGCTTCATAGCTGTGGGCACTCCTAGACAATGCTGGTGTGCATTAAAAAGTAATAGTTTGCAAACCATTTTAGCGAGCTTGTGTAACATAATTGATTACAAATTATAATGATTTGGTTTAGCCACTTGTTCTGAGCACTTCCTTTGGTATCATTATTGGTTTTTATTGGTTGTTTTACGCACTTTACTTTAATGCCTATTACGGTGGACGGTGTGCTGTAGGATGTTCTCAAATTTCTAGGTTTTTCCATCATGCTCAGTGACACTATGAGTTGTTTATGGTATAAACAAGTAATTCAGTCTTTTAATGGGCTACAATATAAGTATCTATTGTTGAGGTTGTAAAATTTTTAAAAGTTGAGTGTGCATATTGAAGTAGTGAAATAGTTATTTATTTTTCTTCCTATTCCTTTTAACTAATTTTGTTTAAGGTTAACATGCAATACATATAATGATACATTTAAACTCCTGTCGTGATTCTTGGTCAAAAGCTTTACAGTGCTAGGATGACTGATTGCCCTTTGTTCTCTTTATTGAATCCCAGAAGGTCTTTTCTGTTTAATGTAGTGGTGACAATGGTAGTAGAACTGTTTTGTGAGTCTAATTGGAGGCTGTATTGCCCTTTATTCGTATTTCCATTTCTTTATTTAAATGATCACTTGTAACTTCACACTTAATTGATGTTGTCTGTTAAATATGTATACTTCTTGCAGCCCTTGGTCTATGGAAGAGGAGCAAGTCCTGCTGGCATGGCAATGATGCCAATGCTTCTACCTGATGGGCGTATTGGATATGTCTTGTAAGCATGATTGCATCACTTTAGCTACAATGCTTAGTTTAGGAAAATATATTAAAACCACCATTAGGAAAACTGAACTTTTTAAATGGAAGTTACTGGCTGTATGCACATATAATTTTAAGTTTTATATGAATAAAATTACAGCTGGCTGTGACACTGATACCTTGTTTAGGCTGTGCCATTTTAAACGGAAGCTCTTACTGTTTTTCTCATTGTAGACAACAGTCTGGAGCTCAACCACACGGCTTGCCTGCGCATCATGGGAGTAGTGGTAGAAGTAGTAGTGGAAGTCGCAACAAAGGAGGCAGTTCAAGCCGGGGGAGGCACGGTGATGGTGGCCATGGGCAACGATATCGTCCATACTAGTAGCCTTTTTTAAAAAGCCTATAATTATATATTGGGAATGTGTCTGCATTCCTTTACTGTTCTCATTGTAAAGTCCCAAGATTTTCAGGCATCTGATTGTGGCAACATATTATTTAATAACGTGGTTATGGTATTAGTCTTCTAGTTTCATACTGTCTCTGTACTTAAAATACCATGCAGTCATTTGGTTTCCCAGTACATTTATATCTGTACTAGTTAGGAAGGCTAATGCAATCGTTCTTTGTGCAATGCAAGGCTCAGTTCGGAAACCCAAATGTACAAATCTAGCTTATTCTGTCATTGAACGTTAAGACCATCTAATTTGCCCACTGCTTTGTAGCTGAGTTGCATTTGCAGCCAGTTTCCAAGAACACGTGAAAGTGGCTAGAATTAAGTTTCTCAATTAATGAATTGCATAGGTTTCGGAGAAGTGAACTTTACATTGTCTCCTAAACCACGTGCCTTTTATCATAGCTATCACCGGAGGAGTTAGTAAATGAATTAGCTAAACTCTTGAAAAATGTTAGTTAATGTACCAGCAACCGGCATCTGTAGGCAGTTGCTGATCCATACAGAATTCAAGCTAACACTCTCCATGGACTATGGACAATGCACGTTACCCAAGTAACTTGACTGATCTTCATGGATACATCCAACAAAATGACTAGAATGTTGATATAAACAAAAAATATTGTAGTATCTCGAAAAGAAAAAATGTAAAATTTTACAGGCGCAATTCAGTGTCTAAGACAAATGGCCTCTCTTTAGCCACCTCTGCAGCAAATAGAAAACTTGATGCTTGTTTAATCTTACAAGATCAACCTACAATAGAGATTACATCTTATAGAGATTTCATCTTGATTAGTATTCTACACTTCAGTTTTCGTGGAATGTAGATAATAATGTTCTTGCTCACTCCTTTCCACCAGCATCATTCTACTCTTCATTCTTTTTATCTTTTTCAGTTTTCCCACAACGTTTCTTTGATGCCTCACCTTCTACTTTCTGTTTCTTTTTCTCTTCTTTTGACTTCGATGTTACGGCTCTCTTTCCAGCATTCTTCTGCCTAAATTCTGAATGGAAACCAAGGATCCATCAATCACTCAAAACAGGGGAAAAAGAAGTTCAGTCAATTGTTACAAATAAAGAGTTGATTCCGAGCATATTCACTCTCAAACTCAAACTCAATTTCGGGCATGCATCATCCCACCATTAACAAGATTAAAACAGTTGAGTAGCTCTATTAGGTGGGATTGGAGATCATTAGAGGTTGCAGCAGGCCTCAGCTATAAAAATCCAATGGTATCACAACAAGCTGTTTGCAGGTTAAATAAAGCATCCTAAGACTGGTTTATGGCAGAAACAAAAGGTTAGCAAGGTAATCAGCCCTCACTGTGCAAACGTAGACAATCATATTTCCCTCCTTAAAAATAGTCCAAATGTTAACACAGAGGGAAGCATTTCAAAATACGCATGTTGTTCAATTAGTGCTTGTTATAAGGGTCATGTAGTTGAAAGGTCAAATGGTTCTGATGAACGAGCCGGAAACAAGAAATCTCTCCACCTTAGAGTCAAAATACATGTTCCTATTGCAAAGTATCAACATACAAGAGATAACACGCGTAACTGATATGTATCTTAAGCAAGAGAGGTATAGCATCAGCTGAAAAGTTTTTGCTTGAACAAGCGGAAAGACACTAGAAAGATACAAGATGTACCATTCCAATATGATGCAGTGACAAATGATTCGTCTTACATGGTTTCCTCGAAAAAAGAAAAGAGGATTTGAAGCAACCACCTTTTGGGAGACAAATTGTTTTGCTGAAAAGACACCATATTGCTTATCATGTTTCCGTTGATAAACTGCCATGACTAAGTAATACATTGCAAAACTAATTTCCCATCAGACTAAAAGTTATTTTGCTCCTGATACAGGTGTACCCTTGAAAGGTGTTGAGGGTGACCACTGTGACTATTTCGTAACAAAAATATATTAAAGCTATTAGTCCCTACCAATCTTTTATATTTGACTAACTCAAAGATACTTCACAAGCTGCTCAATTAAAAATTTCAGTCATTAGTTAGAATACATTTTATCAGAATCAAGTCTTTTCAGCCATAACCTGACAATGAACTAGATCAAAAAGTACTAAGCATTCCTTCTTTTAAAATAAAAAGCAGGAAAATTACAGCAGAAAATGAAAATCCAGTTTCTGAAAGTTAACTGACCATCAAGGGAGTCTCTAAGAGGGTCTATAAACTCAGTAAAGTCGATTTCTTCAATTGCTTTTAACACATCCTCAGCGTTAATCGTTTGCCTCTTTGACTCCTTGCATATGTCATTAGCCCTGCAAATTATCATGAAACGCTTCGATATGAGCTAGCATAATACTCTTTGCAAACCAAACGCACCCTTACTAAACAACTTGTTTCGAATCCAAATGTAAGCTTCCACAGAATATTTTAATTTAATTTAGTTGATACCCACTTCGAAGATTTTCCCAAAATTCAACCTTTTCAAAGAAAAGTTATCAAATTTGCTTTAAAAAAATTATAAATTCAAAACAATTAAAAACCATAAATGACGAAAATTGATTAGTTGGGGGTTCAGCTCACGTGGCGGAGAGGTAATGGATGAAGATGCGGGCGCTTTCGCAGAAAGCAAGGAGGGCGTCTTTGTGAACGGAGATGTCGGTATCGGGAGAGCAATCGTGCAGCTTATCCTTCACCACCCGGCGCACGATAGTCTTCGGCAGCTCTTCTGCTTCCGGTACTACTTTCTCTGTTTCCATTTGCTGATTTGATTTATTTTTCCTGTCACAAAGGAAATTTTGGGATTTGGGGATTATATGTATCTAATTTGTGATCGTTTCTAGGTCATGTTTCCCGCCATTACTGTTACTGTTCTCTTGGGCCTTGCATTATGGGCAAAACTTAGGCCGGCCCCATTGGGTGCATCGTATGTCCGTGAGCCGTCATATGATAAACACATAACACAATTTTATAACTTTGCGAATGATACAGAAATTGTAAACCAATATATATATATATATATATAAAGTTAAAACTTGAGGAGGTGACGTGGCATCATCATTTTTTATCTTTATTTATTAAATACAAAAAAAAAATTTTAGATTTGACCTTTCATCTTCTCATAATTAATTTGGTTGTTATTACACAATAACAATTATGTAAAGATTTTAATAAGGCATATTATTTATAATGAACATCCAAGAGGGAGTGTTATGAATTTATTAAAATAAATATAAATGTTCATAACATATATCTTTTAATCTCCCATCTATCTCCCATTAGCAACATTTAGCTTCCCTATAACTCCACTATCTCACAAGGAATTATGATCCATAATTTTTCATTAATTTTATGGAGTGATTATGTAATTATAAAAGGAGAGCTCATCTTTTTGTTTTGTACACACACAATTGGAATGAATAAAATTACTCTATAATATATTCTCTCATTTTATTTTTTATCTTGTGTTGCTTCTTTATTTGTATTGCTAGCTAATAGTTTTTTTTTTGTTTTTTATAAGGCTGCCTCATATTTAAAAAAAATAATTTATATTTTTTATCAGTTTCATCAAGTGTAAAGTAAGAAAAAAAGATAATACTAAATTTTTTTTTCAAAGCCGCGTGAAGCGGTTCTATTTTCTAGCTATATAATACAATGTGGCCGTGGTACTCTTACAGTGAGATTGACACGAACTCGGAGTGTTGTCTAAATTATTTTATAGTCTCACCCGTGTCTAGGGGTGGCAAAATGAATAAATAAATTGTATTTAAATCGTAAACGAATTGGATCAAAATTCTATTAATCTCGATTCGATTTGTTTAATTCATTTAGTAGAATTAATAAACAAATCGAATCGAATTTGGATTCGTTTACCCTATAAGGAAGCAAATTGAATATGAATTCTTTTACAAAAATTATGATTAATAAACAAAAATTAAGCAAAATAAATATAAAAGACTACAAATTTAGCATCATATAAAAATACAAACTTATTATCATTTAAAATTACCATATTAGCTTCAAATTTTAAAATTTTTACATACATATTTAAGCATAAATAAGTAATTTTTTTTTCTATGGCTTCAAACGAAAAGCTCCAATTTACCAAATATAATAAAAAAAACCAACAATTGAAAGTCACCATAATATACAAACCATGGGAAGAGACTATCAAGCAACAAATAATTCTAGTATAAATAAGTAATTTAATTAAACAAATTTTAAGCAAATATAGATTATATTCGATTTGTTTATAACTCATTTATTAAATGAATCCTAAACAAATAAATCAATGTCCTCAAACCCAGATTTAATTTATTTAATTAGCAAATCGATTCGAATCATCTATTTATTAAACAAATTAAATTTTCCAAACCCAAGTCCATTTAATTTGCATCGAATCGAATCGAATAAACGAATCTTGATCTACATTGTCACCCCTACACGCTCCCACATCTCCCTGAAATGGACGGTGTCGTTTTAAGTAATTAACAAAAACAACATCCTCCAATTCAAATAAAATTAAAAGACTCACCCTCCAAAATGTATTTTGGACGAAAATACCCCTCATTTCAAATCCAAATCCAAACGAGTTAATTATAGGTTGTTAGAGGACAAAAATCAAATGAAATTTTATTAACAAGTTATAACTACTGCACATAAGGTGCTCGATGAAATTGTCTTAGGCTTTAGTTGTTTTTTTTTTTTTATAAATTAACTGTTAAAACAAAGTTTAGTTGCTTCTTGTGTTGGTTTGAGTCAATGGAGAAAGATATGTTGATTTAAACCACTTGAAGATGATACTGGTTCGATAGGCACCATGTGTGCCTTTGTTTTGGTGCCTATGGCACCTGTGATTGATGGTGCTCGGCGGCGTAGAGCTGCTGCTGCTACTTGGTGTGGATGAGGCTTTGGTGGGTGAGGTTAATGCTTTGGAACTTGAGCGTGCTAGATGCCAGTGAGGGTGCGTTTGAAATTGAGGTTGAGCAGCTGTAGCTTAAAAGCTACAGCATTAAAGTGTTTGATAAACACTAGCTGCTGTAGCTTTTAAGCTATGTTGATATAATTTTTCACTTGTATAATATAAAATTTATTATATCTTTAATAATTTTAATAAAATTATTATTTAAAATTTATATTTACTATATATTATTAACTTTTATTTCATAATTATAGTTTTTTTTTCACAGCAGCTGTAGTTTAAAAGCTACAGCACCTCAATCCCAAACACACACTGAGTGTGATATCGTGTTCATAAAATGGCGCCGTTTTTCAGGTTCGCGCGGAATACTCGTGGGAAAAGTATCATTTTGGTCCAAACATAAATAACAAATGACGAGAAATCACAAATGTTATTTAATAAACGATTTGTAATTTAGTGATAAAAATGTTATTTAATAATTTTGTAGTTAAATAAAAAGAATTTAAATATATATTTTATATAGTAAAAGATTTATAGTTTAGTGATATACGTATTAATTTGAAAATTTTAGAATTTTAATTTAAATCTCAATAACCACGTCATTTTGTTTTTTAAATTTTTACAAAAATTACCTAAAATAAGGATATTTATATGCATTTAAAATAAATAATTTTATATTTTTATAAAATTTAAATAACTAATCAAATTTGAGTTTTTGAGTTTAAAAATAAATTCAAGTGAATATTAAAAAAAAAAGGTTCTAAATCAAATAAAATTTCTTGAATTAACACCCGTAATTTAAGTTTCTGAAGCAAAGCCAGAAAGCCATAACCTTCCTTGTGATAATAATTGATCAGACGAAAGTAAAATTTCAGGCACGCGCTTACGCAATTAAGCAGACCACGCACGTTCTCATAAAAAATGACTGAAAAAAATATCTTAACCGTCTATCTTCCCATCGCAGCCGGTTACCGAACTCTTTCAACGATGTACAGCAAATCTAATTACGTTTTTAAAACGACAAGCCACCACCGCCAACAATCATAATTTGAAAAAAATTAAATAGCTTCGAATTTCATTTTCATCCATCACGTTCCTTCAGGAATTCCAGAAGTCTCTCTCACTTCTCACATTTGTGATCTTGTTCTGCTCTGCTCATAGCGTTGACGTTTTAATTTTTGTAAGTAAATTATTAAAAAATCCGGTACCAAATCACAAATCATAATCACCATCATCATCATCGAATGTCAAATTACAGCGGATCCTACTCTTCATCTCAATCCTACGCGCCCTCTGCGCCTTCTCTGCCGGAGACCCACAACAACTCCTCTTACAATAACTCATCTTCCGCTCAAAGCTATTATGCCCAGCCTCCTCCGCCTCCGCCGCCGTCGCAGCAGCAGCCGTACCCCGCGCCGAGTTACGGGCAGTTTTCGGCATATGGGCACTCCGCGTTTCCGCCGGGGACCCACCCAGATGTGATAAGGAGCTTTGAAATGGTTGATAGAGATAGAAGTGGGTTTATTGATGAGAATGAGTTGCAGCAAGCACTTTCTTCTGGGTACCAGAGGTTTAGTCTCAGTACTATTAGATTGCTCATGTTTCTTTTCAAGAATCCTCATGATTCCTTGAGAATTGGTAAGTTTTTAGATGCCCTTTAAGGGGAAAAAAAAAATTTAAGTTCATATTTGGTTAGAATGAGATTTCCTTTTTTTGTGAATTTAGCTAATTAATACAATTATCGAGATGGGTTTTTGGATCACAAATTGAATAGGTGACTTTCAGATTTTAGATTACAATTTTTCATTTCTATGCCAATGGTTTTGATTTCTGTATCAAATTGGCTTTTTGGCTTTTTGCTTTACTTCGTTGGTATCCTTTAACTCTCCATGAGGATGAATTGATGTTAGCCTAAATCTACTGTTGCAGGGCCTAAAGAATTTGCTGATTTGTGGAGTTGCCTTGGTCAATGGCGCGTAAGTATCCTTACTGATTATTCTTTGAATTTTCAGAATCCTTCCAAGTAATTGATGAAAAGTCATATTCCAATTTTTTTCATGCAACTCTTTTGTCATGCCTTTAACAACTAGCTTTTCCGGCTATGCCTGTTTTATGTTGGCATGATGGTTTCAATTTGTCAATCCTCTCTGTGTGGCTGGTTGGAATCTTTTGAAGGTTGAATAAAATAAAAAAAAAGTAATTTGCATTCTGTTAAAGATGTTGATCTTTGTCTTCTTGAAAACACTACCCAGCTTTTTGCTAAGGCAGAGTTTCTGAAATTCATTTTTGTCACTTGTTCAACATAAGTTTGATGAACTGAATTCCCGCCTGAGCAATGGGTTTTATTCACTGCCGTGACTATCTAATGTTTTTCCAATATGCAAATTTTGTTTATATCATGTGTGGTACTGTACATTTTGTGTGCGCTTATGGAATTTGCTCTTGTAGGCTATATTTGAGAGACATGATCGAGACAGAAGTGGGAAAATTGATCTGATGGAATTGAGGGATGCTCTCTACAGTGTCGGGTATGCAGTCCCACCTTCAGTTCTCCAGCTTTTGATGGACAAGTACGATAATAGAAGTGGAAGCCGGAAGCTTGGACTCAGTTTCGACTGTTTTGTTGAGTAAGGCGCCTCTTCCATTACTATCAATAGTTATTTTTGTTTATTCGTTTTCAGTTTTTTGAGGATTTTGATGTGCTATTCAGGTTCGCGCGGAATACTCGTGGGAAAAGTATCATTTTGGTCCAAACATAAATAACAAATGACGAGAAATCACAAATGTTATTTAATAAACGATTTGTAATTTAGTGATAAAAATGTTATTTAATAATTTTGTAGTTAAATAAAAAGAATTTAAATATATATTTTATATAGTAAAAGATTTATAGTTTAGTGATATACGTATTAATTTGAAAATTTTAGAATTTTAATTTAAATCTCAATAACCACGTCATTTTGTTTTTTAAATTTTTACAAAAATTACCTAAAATAAGGATATTTATATGCATTTAAAATAAATAATTTTATATTTTTATAAAATTTAAATAACTAATCAAATTTGAGTTTTTGAGTTTAAAAATAAATTCAAGTGAATATTAAAAAAAAAAGGTTCTAAATCAAATAAAATTTCTTGAATTAACACCCGTAATTTAAGTTTCTGAAGCAAAGCCAGAAAGCCATAACCTTCCTTGTGATAATAATTGATCAGACGAAAGTAAAATTTCAGGCACGCGCTTACGCAATTAAGCAGACCACGCACGTTCTCATAAAAAATGACTGAAAAAAATATCTTAACCGTCTATCTTCCCATCGCAGCCGGTTACCGAACTCTTTCAACGATGTACAGCAAATCTAATTACGTTTTTAAAACGACAAGCCACCACCGCCAACAATCATAATTTGAAAAAAATTAAATAGCTTCGAATTTCATTTTCATCCATCACGTTCCTTCAGGAATTCCAGAAGTCTCTCTCACTTCTCACATTTGTGATCTTGTTCTGCTCTGCTCATAGCGTTGACGTTTTAATTTTTGTAAGTAAATTATTAAAAAATCCGGTACCAAATCACAAATCATAATCACCATCATCATCATCGAATGTCAAATTACAGCGGATCCTACTCTTCATCTCAATCCTACGCGCCCTCTGCGCCTTCTCTGCCGGAGACCCACAACAACTCCTCTTACAATAACTCATCTTCCGCTCAAAGCTATTATGCCCAGCCTCCTCCGCCTCCGCCGCCGTCGCAGCAGCAGCCGTACCCCGCGCCGAGTTACGGGCAGTTTTCGGCATATGGGCACTCCGCGTTTCCGCCGGGGACCCACCCAGATGTGATAAGGAGCTTTGAAATGGTTGATAGAGATAGAAGTGGGTTTATTGATGAGAATGAGTTGCAGCAAGCACTTTCTTCTGGGTACCAGAGGTTTAGTCTCAGTACTATTAGATTGCTCATGTTTCTTTTCAAGAATCCTCATGATTCCTTGAGAATTGGTAAGTTTTTAGATGCCCTTTAAGGGGAAAAAAAAAATTTAAGTTCATATTTGGTTAGAATGAGATTTCCTTTTTTTGTGAATTTAGCTAATTAATACAATTATCGAGATGGGTTTTTGGATCACAAATTGAATAGGTGACTTTCAGATTTTAGATTACAATTTTTCATTTCTATGCCAATGGTTTTGATTTCTGTATCAAATTGGCTTTTTGGCTTTTTGCTTTACTTCGTTGGTATCCTTTAACTCTCCATGAGGATGAATTGATGTTAGCCTAAATCTACTGTTGCAGGGCCTAAAGAATTTGCTGATTTGTGGAGTTGCCTTGGTCAATGGCGCGTAAGTATCCTTACTGATTATTCTTTGAATTTTCAGAATCCTTCCAAGTAATTGATGAAAAGTCATATTCCAATTTTTTTCATGCAACTCTTTTGTCATGCCTTTAACAACTAGCTTTTCCGGCTATGCCTGTTTTATGTTGGCATGATGGTTTCAATTTGTCAATCCTCTCTGTGTGGCTGGTTGGAATCTTTTGAAGGTTGAATAAAATAAAAAAAAAGTAATTTGCATTCTGTTAAAGATGTTGATCTTTGTCTTCTTGAAAACACTACCCAGCTTTTTGCTAAGGCAGAGTTTCTGAAATTCATTTTTGTCACTTGTTCAACATAAGTTTGATGAACTGAATTCCCGCCTGAGCAATGGGTTTTATTCACTGCCGTGACTATCTAATGTTTTTCCAATATGCAAATTTTGTTTATATCATGTGTGGTACTGTACATTTTGTGTGCGCTTATGGAATTTGCTCTTGTAGGCTATATTTGAGAGACATGATCGAGACAGAAGTGGGAAAATTGATCTGATGGAATTGAGGGATGCTCTCTACAGTGTCGGGTATGCAGTCCCACCTTCAGTTCTCCAGCTTTTGATGGACAAGTACGATAATAGAAGTGGAAGCCGGAAGCTTGGACTCAGTTTCGACTGTTTTGTTGAGTAAGGCGCCTCTTCCATTACTATCAATAGTTATTTTTGTTTATTCGTTTTCAGTTTTTTGAGGATTTTGATGTGCTATATTCATGTTGTTCTGTTTAATTTGATGTGCAGATGTGGAATGGTTGTGAAGGTGAGTCCACAAATTCCTACTATTTCTGGCTTTGAAGCTACGTTACTTACCTCTTCAAATAAATCATAATTGGGTCAATCAATCGCCAAAGTTCATGTTATGATGGCAGCTTGTAAATCTAATTTACTATGCCAATATGCAATGTCATCTGTAAAAGATAAACTCAGTTTTTATATTTGGAACCTAATAAACATACTCTATATACAAGTCCAGCTCCCCTTCTTTCATATTCATGCATTTGACTAATTATGCAAACTTATTGTGATTTCAGGGTTTGACTGAAAAATTCAAGGAGAAAGATACACGGTATACCGGGTCAGCCACACTTACCTATGAATCATTCATGAGTATGGTCATTCCATTTATTGTGTCATATGATTGATTTAATTTGTACAATTAGCCTTGCAATGTTGATTTCTTTATTGTTAAAGTTCAAATACTTATCTGGGTTTGAAGTTGTATGTTGAGAAATGGTAGGTATGAATGTGATATGGGATTGCCTCTTATGTGAGAAGCAAGTACGACAATAATTCTTTCCATTTTTCATTTTTAAAAATTTGTAAAAATCTGAAAGAATCATACTGTTGTTATTTTAATCTACAAAAAATTGAAAGGCATTTTTTTTATTTTTTTTCTTTTTCGCTTAATAATTCGCTCTTCTCTTTCAAATTTCATTGTCTTCTTGGTTTCATTATAAAATCCCCTTTTTTTAATTTGCCTCAACCCACGCAAAATATAAATTATTAACGCTAAAACTACTTGATCTCACTATCTTATTTGACCAATTTGATGAACTGTGAGTGTGTCAGTTTAGTTCAGCTTGCTCCAGCTCCAGTGTTACTCTTCAAAGATTGACAAGCTTAGCTTAAAATTACATGCTACTTCTAACCATTCTTGTGACCCTCCTACATGCTTCCCTTCACTAGCACAACAGAGCGAAGGCAAGTAGAGGTCCTTTGAAGAAGAGTTACAACCGATTGGTTTTCTCCAATTTCTCGTATGAAAAAATAAAAATAATAAAGAGCCATTCATTAGTATTTACTTGGATTGGATGAGATTTGTGTGGATAATTACTTTTTATATTAAATGAATCGGACATTAGTTTTATATAATTCTTCTTCAGCAAATACACTCTCACAAATAAATCATGTAAATTCTTTAACCACTACTTCACATTAGCATGATTGTGGAACAATAATGAAAATTGGAAAGCAACGCGGTGTGATAAGAGCTTCACGCTCGTTACAATGTAATATAAAAGAAATAGCAAGCATATAATTATCATTAAAAAAAACACACACACACATTTCGTTTATTTGTCGTGATATCATTTTTGTTACACTTATCAATGACTGTGTCATACGATTGACAATCGAGTTTATATAATTTCATTAAATTTTTTTTCTTTAAATTTTTTACTAAACCATTCGATTAAATTTATATTTAACGAAGAAGGTGTTGATATTAAGATTTTATTCACACATTCTTTAAATTATCATTTATATAACAGCCTAATATTCTGCTAATTAATGTATAAATTAATAATTAACTAATTTGAAACTAAATACTTTTGATATATATATGAGACTTTTATCATATAAGTGTTGCTTGCTTCTTCTTGAAATTGATTTCAACTTGAGGGTGCGTTTGGGATTGAGGTGATGTAGCTTTTAAGCTACAGCTGCTGTGAAAAAAAAGCTGTAATTATAAAATAAAAGTTAATAATATATAGTAAATATAAATTTTAAATAATAATTTTATCAAAATTATTAAAGATATAATAAATTTTATATTATACAAGTAAAAAATTATATCAACATAACTTGAAAACTACAGCAGCTAGTGTTTACCAAACACTTTAGTGCTGTAGCTTTTAAGCTACAGCTGCCCAACCTCAATCCCAAACGCACCCTGAATCTCATTTCTAACTTTTTGTAATACTGAAAGAAGTTCCAGCATAGTATTGTCACTTGCAACAAGAAATTATTCAATGCTACTATTGTTTTGAGAACTTATTTACATGGGAGAGGCTCGTAGTAGAACTGTCATCTTGAACTTTTTCCTAAATATTTAAGGATTATCAAGGGATTGCTTTACTTGATCAACGATTAAATCAAAATCATATCATGCAACTTAATAAAATTACTATATTATGATTATTATCTAATTATACTACCTCGCACTTTTTTCATAAAGATTCTTATTATGAATGTGATATTATCTTTATAAAAATAATAAATTATTATTAATTTGTCAATACATTAATATTCACTAAATTAATAATTTTTTCAAAAATCCAAAAATTATTATTTTATCGAGATTCTATTGTGCCATATTATCCCATCATGTTAAAACTGTCAGAGAGAAACTCATTATGTCATAAAACAATCGCTTTTCTATTTTGGTTTTCAAAAATATATTTTTGATTCATTTTGAAAAATATGAGAATCAACTGAGCACTTGGTGTAAACCCTTAAGGATCAAAAGAGCATTCAGCATGTTCAGTATACAACCGAAAAGGCTTTACCAAGTGTTAATGTTTAGCTTAAAAAAAAAAAGAATGTAATAAGATTTCGACACTACAAATTGCTTTTCGATATGCATCCACTTTAAGCACATCCTCGTCAGTCATCACTACTAGCAATTTTTTTTCCTTTTTCGTTTTTTTGGCAGCCGAACTACTCGTACAATAAAAATTTTGATTCTTTATTAATACCATTATCTTAACAATAATTTTATTAGGTATTTGAAAACTATTTTATTTTTTAAAAAAATAATAGATTCGTTTTAAGACAAAAAAATAAATAAAAATAGATGTTGAAAGCATTTTTGTGAGTAAAATAGTCGCATGTTTTTAACATGTTAGTCGGCGAATTTTGATAAATTACAAACTTTCCTTTACTGGAAAGGAAAATTTTATGAAATAGCAGAAAGTTCCATGACTAAGTGAAACTATTTAAAACTATATATCATTTAATTCATGTATAAATGAATTATAAATTACATGATTAATCAATTGTCTACTAAACTTACAAAGGAGTTCGTATCAACTTTCTTGTTTTCTCGTTTTTGTCATTTTTAATTGTTTTTGTAGATCCATAACCGAGCATGGTTATAACATTGATATACTCAGTTTGGTTTCGTGCACAATTGAGCTTCCTTCACATTATATATTGTTACTTAGTTTTCTCTAAAATCTCACAGGAGAAAATAACAAAAACATTTATTTGTGATTATTGAATGAAGTTTTTGATAATAATCACTTATTATATAGAAAGCAATAACACTAGTATCGTTTGTTATAGATAAATACATTTTCATAAACAAATCATTTATATTATTTAACGACTAATATACTGTATGTGTATGACCGTCACACAATTTAGGTTTGTAATTTTTTTTTTTTTGGTAAAAGCTTGTTTAGTTCTTATATTATGAGTTTAGTACTCATTTAATCCCTATATTTTTAATAATATCTCAAAACGTCCTTACTATTAAATATTGACACTTATGCCATTATTTTTTATTCTTTTTAGCATGCTTTTACAATATTATACTCTTACAGTAATGTTTATTTTTTGGATATTAATAAGAAATTAGATTATCAAATTAAACTCAAAAATAAAATAAAAAAATAAAAAAGATATATATTAATTTTTATGGAAGCTCATGTGCGTCCAAAAAAATTAATTTTGTAAAAAATTGAATTATTAATTTTTAAAAAATATTAATATTCTAACTCCTCATCAGAGTATTCCATAAAAATTAATTTATATATATATATTATTTTTATTTTATTTTTTGGTGTTAAACTGGTAATTTAATTTTTCTTTTTAGTAATGTCTAAAAAAAGAATATTATTATAATAGGGTAATATTGTAAAAATAAGTCAAAATGAACAAAAGGTAATGGCAATGATGTCAATAATTTAATGATAGGATGCTTTGAAGTATTTTTAAAAATATAAAAATTAAACGGACACTAACCTCAAAATATAAGGATTAAACGAGCTTTTACCCTTTTTTTTCTAGAGAGATTGTGTGTTCACTTGTAAGACATGAGAATCTGATTAAGAACTCAATGTGATATGCACAGTACTTGCCCATTTCAGCATCGATTACTTGTAATAAAGGGAGTTAATAGCTAGCAAATTATGACTATAATATCATGTTATTGGGTTGCTAATTAATTAATTTATAACTTGCAGGTATGCATTAAGGGTACATTTGGCACATTGTATTATACTATACACTGTACTATATCAATTTTTTGTGATTAATTTAAATTATATATTTAGAAAGTAATATTGCTTTTTGATATGCATCCATAACCGAGCATGGTTATAACATTGAGAGTACATGGTGTATTTAGCATCTGGAAAGTGATGTTTTTTTACTTAAATATTGTACTCTAATAATTGACAGTAACACAATTATTTTCTTTTACTCTCGTGGACGTAAATATATTACCGAACCACATTATATTTTGTGTTCTTTATTTTCCTGTGATTATTTAGTGCACTAGATACCGCGCTCCGCCTAGAAGAAACTAACCATTAAGTTAAAACAACCCCGGATGACACATTCGATGCTGTCAAAAATTTACAATATGATCTAACAAAGTAGATATCTTGATAATTTTTTTTTCTCTCGTCATCGTCGCGATGATCCCAATATAAGTAATCGACTTAAAAAGAAAGAAAAAGAAGAAAAAACATTAAGAAAAATTCAATCAAATGATTGTAAGTCGTATATAATCAGAGGCACAATCAGAGATCATCACCGCCATCCATCGAGGCCATAGATTCAGGTCAAACGGTAGGGTTTCCTGAACAACGACGAAGAAAAAAACACAATCTTCACCGTCATCAGTATCTGACGATGAAGAATCGAAATCGCTCAGATAGTCACTCCTACCGCCGTGTTGGGACTCAATTAGAGCCGCAACACGACGATTCCGCGACGGCCTTCTCCTTCCGCTGCAGACATGGCGTCACCTGATTCGCTGATCGGGGACTATTGCAGGACTCAGTGGTGCTACTAATGCTGCTCGCCACGGGGCTGATGACCGGACGGGGCTGATGACCGGACCAATCTAGTGAAACCCTCAATTTTCCTCCGAAATCGTAGAAATATTGAGAGGAAAATTGGTCTTGGCCTTGAACCCATGGAGGCATCGAGCGGCATCGGCGTCATATGCACGCGCGGTGTCTTCGGGGGACACGG
The DNA here is from genome assembly GCA_002013955.2 of Citrus medica. Classification (NCBI taxonomy): domain Eukaryota; kingdom Viridiplantae; phylum Streptophyta; class Magnoliopsida; order Sapindales; family Rutaceae; genus Citrus; species Citrus medica. Next base: position 180,411 of record MKYO02025513.1, on the reverse strand, counting down.
ATATGCTGAGCCAGGCACGGATACTCTTAAATGTGTTATTTGAGATGAGGGCACGATATTCAGTAGTCATGGCAGCAAGCCATTAAGGATCTTTAAGTGTCTGTGTAATGGAGGTGGGTTCACAAGAAGTTTGCAATGAATGATTGAAGAGTACCTGTAGATGGTCTAAAGTGGAAGACATTTTTTTTTGGTTTATGGATGTTATTTTAGGAGCGGGTTGTCATTGGGTGTGTTCGAACAAGTGGATTTGATGAAGAATGAGGTTTAGATAAAGTTGAATGAGGATTATTGGGTTCTGGAATGGTGGGTGGAATTTCAATGGAATTAGGAGATGATAAGGACGTGAGGATCTGGGGACTTATGGTGATGGGGCTAGTATTTGGTGGGTATGATGAAGGATTATTGGTGGTGGGGTCAAGAGAGTTCTCTTCGAATAAACTTGGAGGTTGTATATTTGAATTAGAATTTGCTGCAGATAAAGAACAAGAGCCTAAGTGTGATGTCATTGCATTGTCAGATGAGGCAAGTCACTGAGTGGCATTAGAACTGGAAGTTGAAACGATGGGACTAGATTCATGAAATACATGAGGAAGCCAAGACGCTATAGGTAAAGTAGAGAAAGAAGACAAAGTAGAAGTAATAGAGTTATAGAGAAATACAGACTCAACAAATTGCACATCTCGTGAAACAAAAATTTTCCCAGACTTTGGCTCCAAACATTTATAGATTCTTTGTTAAGAGCAATATCCTAGAAAAACACATGGAAGTTAACATGGTTCTAATTTGTTGTGAATGTATGGCCGAAGCCATGGATAATAAAGACACCCAAATATTTTTAGTTTATTGTAATTAGGAGTCTCTTTAAACAATAATTGGAAATGACATTGCATGCTAGTGGTACGAGAAGATAGCCTATTAATAAAATAGACAATTGTCTTGAAGGCAAATGACCAAAATTTTGGTGGTAATGATACTTGGTGCAATAGTGTTATCTTGGTTTCAACAATGTGTCAGTGTCTACGTTCAGCTGTTCCATTATGTTGTGGGGTATAAGGTGGTGTATATAAATAAGAAATGCCACACTTAAGAAAAAAATCTTTGAGTTTAATAAATTCCCCACCTCCATCAGTGTAAACAAAAACAATATTGGTCTTAAAATATTTTTCAACACTATTCTTGAATTGAACAAAAGTACCAAAGACATCAGATTTGAATCACAATGGATAAAGCCAAATATACTTCGTAAAGTGATCAATAAAAATCACATAGTATTTGTAACCATCCAATTATGTAACGGGAGCAGAACCCCACACATCAGAATAAACAAGTTCAAGAGGACTACTACTTTTCAATGTGAACTCTCCAAAAGGGAGGCAATGACTTTTATTAGATAAACAAGACTCACATGATGGAGGAACTAAAGACCCATAAATAGATAAATGAAGAAAATGTAAAAGATGATTTAAAAATTATGTTGATGGATGACTAAGACACTGATGCCAAATGGAAGATGAAGGTTTAATAGTGACACAGGAAAGCGGTGAAGACGATTTGCTGGTAAAGAATGAATTTGGCCACTTATACACTCCATCCTTATTCTGGCCTTGCAATAGAATCGCCCCCGTAGTCATGTCCTTACCAGAAAAAATTCAGGAAAGAATTCAATAGAGGTATTATTTGAAGCACAAAATTGAGATAACGGAGATTAGATTTTTATTCATAGAGAAGACATAAAGAACATCATGCAAAGAGAATTTGGTGTGAAAGGAAGATAAAGATAAAGATCCAGTGTGAGAAATACCCAAACCTGTACCATTTCCAACTAAAACTGAGTCAGAACCTTGGTAGGGAGAATCAGTAGTTAGATTTTTAAAATCTCCTGTGACATAATGTGAGGCAGCACTATCAACGAGCCAATTTGAGGAAACCATATTGGATGTAATAGTGTGGTTCAACATCGGAGCATTTTTGCGAGAGGAGAAAACTGGATAGTCTTTGGCTGTGTGACCTTTTTGCTCACAAAGCTGACAAAATCCCTTATGGCCAAATCCTTTCTTACGAAATTGAACATTATTATTAGTGAAATTTTGATAGTTGGAGGCATTATGGGATTGGGAAGAAAATTGACCATTATTAAATTGGCCATTTTGATGTGGCATAGAAGAGCCACGGTTGCCTTGCTTGTGATTTGCACCATGCTTATTATATTGTCGTTGTGTAGCATTAACCATAACAGGAGAAATTGACATGGGATCTTCTCGTTTCAAAGTTGCTTCAAAATCAACCAACTTGTCATATAACTCGTCAAAGGAAATAGCAGTTTCACGTGTTCTTAACCCCAGTAATTATTTCTTTGAATTCTGCGCCAACTCCATTAACAATATGAACTACAATATCGTCATCAGTGATGGGTACATCAATCAATGATAATTCATCAACAGTAGATCTCAGGAATTGAGATAATTTGCCACAGATTGTGATCCATGATGGGGGCGAGCTAGACGTTCTTTTAGCGAAAACACACGACTACGGCTAGGATTGGAATAAAGTATTGCTAACTTATCCCACGCTTGTTTGGACGTTGTGGAACAAGCAATAAGTGAAGCAACCCTTTCTGAAGAGGAGGCAATGATGGAATGAAAGATCAACTGATCTTGACGTTTCCAGTGAAGGTATGTTGGGTTTGGGGTGGATGCAGTTTCACTGCTAGAGGCCAATGTTGGGTCTGGACATGGAAATGATCCATCTATGTATTTGATAAGATCATAACCAAAAGCAAGGGATAAAAATTGAGCTTGCTAAGTAAAACAGTTTTCTGGTGTAAGTTTCAAAGGAAGCTGTGCAACAACATTAATAGAGATATACCCAGTAGATTGTTGGGTTGATTGGGTATGGGAAGTGGCTGTACAAGTAGGTGTTGTTGGATCAGCCATTATAAAAAAGAAAAATGTGCTCTTTAGAGACTAGAGCTCTGATACCATGAAGAAATTATATGAATCAATCATTTATCAATGAGTAACGTTACAATTTATACAAATCAGGCATACTTGGTTGATAAGCCAAAACACTATAAGATAAGTCATAACCTATACGATAAATACAAGCTAAGCCATAGCCTATATGATAATTACAAGCTAACGGTAAAGAGCTATAAGATAAGATTACAAGTTTTTAAAACAGAGAGTAGTTATCTATGTACATGTTTGGCTAATAGTTACCAGGTCTGTTTAATAATTATATCGAGCTATTATATGAGTTTTTGTATTTTAAGGATGAATTAGACTTCAGTTGATTTGTTTCGATTATATCTCCGTATTGTGTTTACATGTTCAATATTAAAAAATGTCATGGTTGTGACATTTGTATAGAACTCGGGCTCACTCATATGTTTCAATATATGAATTTTTCCTAAAACTGAATAATGCTAACCAATTTGTAGCCATCAATGGTAACATCGTAAGTTCATGACCATGCCCATCAACAACGGTCAGGTAGTTTTCCGAACCAATAATAATACTGGACAATCTGGTCAATATTTGGTGTTTGAATAGTTAGGTCAAACTGTTGTAATTAAAGGAGAATTTACCCATTCTTTTAATCTCCTTTTCATAAATCTTTCATGATCTTTTAATTAGTCTAAACTCACAACAATGAAATATAGAAATTCATTGAGTAAACACATTATGTCGCCACATAATTATTTTCATTAACTATCACATCATTTTGCACACACTTACTCATATAAAACATTTGTGGTTGTATAATTATTTTTCAAACCTTTTCCAAATAAGAGTACATAATTAAGCAATGTTCATTATTTAAGTGACATGATGACATAAACGAGAGAATAGTTGACAACAACATGAGACAAATGAAAGTATCATATATATGATATCCTCCTTCCTCTTAATTGTTGTCATCTACGATATTGACAGCAATCAAGACAACAACAGGCACTGCTTTAGCGACAACTCCTAGAACTTTAGACATAATTTTTTTCTTACTCTTGAGTTTAGTGAAAATGACATTAAGCACCACATCCTCCACGGAAGCCTTGAAGCAATTCGGCTTCACAATCACACCCTCTGGCAAGTTGAAGCTCTTGGAAATATCAATCTTGCCATCACCGCTGCTGCAGCACTCCTTGAGAACCCACATCACAGCTGCCTCGTGCTCGCCGTCGCCGTTGTCTCCCTCTGGCAGCACTTTGCTTAGTTTAAGAAGCTTTCCATCTTCAGTACTCTCAATCTTCAACCCCTCCATCTTTGTCCCCGTGGGAAGGGTGGCCTTGAACACGAGGTTGTCTCCAGCATCATCCCACTCCCCGTTGATATTCAGAAACTCCAAGGCTGGTTTAACGGCCGTCACAAAAGCATTTGCAGCGGGGACCAGCTCCCAGTCGCTATCTGTATCATCAGAGGACATGTTGATGTTTGAATTCAAGATTTTTTTTAGGGATAATACCAAAACACTTGTACTAAATTAAACTGCCAATTGATAATAATGAGAAAGCGCGTATTGCGTTCTTGGATTTATACATTGTAAATAGTCTAAAATACCCTTTTTATTTTAATTTATATCTAGGAAAATATTGATTTTTCATTACTTCTCTCCTTTATTTGGAATTTAAATCCGATGTCGAGCTAAGTTGTGTTGTGCTGAGTTTAATTTATATATAATTTGTAATTTCCCTATCTTTGAGATTTTCTGAGTCTTTTAGGAAGGGTGACACTCCTTCACAACCAACATACACACACGCACACGGCCCAAAAAAAACAAATGTTAATTCCAATATAAAGACGACAAATAAGTTTTTAATCTCTATAACTTTAAATATTTATAGTGTAGAAGACTATCATAGTTATCTCCTAATTAGTCATGATAAGATTCCTGTATTTTGTGTATATATCATGTTTATCTCTTACTATTCTTTAGAAACAAGTCTATACAAAGAGCTATAAAACGCCATGTATCTATAGTATCAAAGTATGAATAAAAAGATATATATTAGTTCCTCAAATCTTCATGGTATCGTAGCAGGTATCGAAATCCCTGCAAACTCAGTGAAAAAAGAAAATTTATTTTTTTTTCCAAAATTGAATCCAATTATCCCTCAACACCATGACTACCGAATCGTCAGAAATCACCACCGAATCAACCACCATATCATCATCTCCTATTATACATGTCCAATATGAAAAATTCAGGTTTCAATGCTGGGATCATTCTCACCGAAACCAATTATGACACTTGGTCCCAGATAATTAAAATGCACATTGCTGGTCGTGAGAAACTCGATTATATTATTGGCAACTCACCTCAACCCGAAATAAAAGACCCTGCTTACTCCAAGTGGTATACTGAAAATCAAAAAGTTAAAAGCTGGTTACTCACTTCAATGACACCAAAAATTATGAAGAGGTATCTTCGCCTATGTACCACTCGTGAGATTTAGAGAGCTCTTGCTAAAGCATTCTATGACGGATCGGATGAAACACAAATTTTTGCTCTTAATCAACGTGCCTTATCCCTCTGGCAATTAGGTCGTTCTCTTCCTACGTATTATGGTTAATTAGTTGAAATATTTCAAGTACCATAAAAGATCTTGATGATTATTATGTATAAAGCATCTGTTGAGAAATTGAGAATACATATCTTCTTGAATGGTCTTGACGCTGAATTTGAACAAGTGCGAGGAGAAATCCTTCGCACGGATCCAAGTTTAGATCTTGAGCGAACATATGCATGTGTTCGTCGTGAAGCAAATCGTTGAACTCTTCTGACTGGTGACCCAATTGCCTCTGATTCTGTGGCCATGTTAGCTCGTCGAAACACACAACCTACACGATAAGCTAACACTAGTACTGCTCCATATTCTTCAATAACGACATCTCGTAGTTTCGATATTGGAAATAAACAGTCTGGCTCATCTAGATATTGTACTCATTGTGGGGACACATGACACACTAAAATTCGATGTTATGACTTGATTGGATGCCCTGAATAGTGGGATCCTTCCAAGGCTCCCAAACGTAAAGCCAAGACTTCAACGGTAACACCATATATTTCTACAGCCATAACTGAAAAGTCTCCACCTAATGCTACTGCCTTACACAGCGCTTCAGATTCACAAGGTAAGTCCTTTGATAACCCTGCTTTTATTGGATCAAGTGCATGGATTATTGATTCTGGATCAACTGATCATATGTCCTTTGATATTGCCTCTGTTTCTCAATTAAAACCATTTAACCATTCAGTTGTGTGTACAGCCAATGGAACTCAAGCCTCAGTTATTGGTAAAGGTTCTTTTTCGCTAAATAAACTAGATTTAGATTTTGTTCTTATAGTTCCTTCTCTTAATTTTAATTTGATATATGTCTCTCAAATTACAACTTCCTTGAATTGTGTCATGATCTTTTGGCCTGACTATTGTGTTTTCAAGGACATCAAGACAAAGAAGACGATTGGGTGTGGTACTAGAAAAGGAAAGTTTTATTATCTTGATCTCCCACCATCTAGCTTAAGTGCATTGGCTCAGTCTTTATCAGTTCCTAGTTCAGCATCTGCTTCTGATATATGGTTGTGACACAAACGATTTGGACATGTTTCATTTGGATATTTAAAGCATTTATTTCCAGAATTATTTTCTAACACTTCTACATCATTGTTTAAATGTAAAACCTGTGAATTGGCAAAGAGCTACCGTGGTCCTTATCTGCGAAGTATAAAAGTTCTTTGCCATTTATGCTTGTACACTTTAATGTTTAAGGTCCTGCAAAAGTTCCAACTCTGAATGGAGCACGTTGGTTCGTTTTTTTTATTGATGATTATAGTCGCATGACTTGGGTGATGTCTGCTCACTCTTTAAACAATTTTCTTCAATGGTTACTACTCAGTATAAAACTCATATTCAAGTTCTTTGCAGTGATAATGGTGGCGAATTTATTAATCATGAGCTAAAGCAATTCTTACGTGAAGATGGCATAATTCATCAAACCACATGCCCATATTCCCCTCAACAGAACGGAGTCACAGAAAGAAAAAATCAACATCTCCTAGAAATGGTTCGAGCCACCCTATTTGAAGCCAATATGCCTCTTCATTATTGGGGCAAATCACTTACTACAACATGTTACCTGATAAACCGTATCCAATCCCGTAGCTTAGACTTCCATACACCTCTAGAAACATTAAACTGAAGCTTATCCTCATCACCCACACTGAACCTAACCCCAAAAGTTTTTGGATGTACTACTTTTGTACACATACCAAATCATGCTCGCCATAAACTTCAACCACGTGCTCTACGATGTGTCTTTGTTGGTTACGGTCTTCATAAAAAAGGGTATCGATGTTTCCATCCACTAACTCGCAAATTGTATGTCACCATGGATGTCCAATTCTATGAACACCAAATGTACTTTCCTGCAACTTCAGCTGCAATTCAGGGGGAGAAAAATATTGACTTGCAATCTTTTAGCCACCAAAGTGAAAATATGAGTCATACTTTAACTGAACCTGCAGAACTTAAACCTAGAGAATCTGAACCACCCGAACATGAACCAGTAGAATCCAACCTTGAGTCACCCGAACAGCCACTTGAATAGCCAGCAACACCTGAACTTGAACAGATAGATACAACGACTAAGCCAACATCACATGAACTTGAATCGTGTGATCATTCTAATACAGTGGAACCAGATGTATCACAACAACAATTGTCTTCATTTTATGCTTCTATTCCTCATTAGTCATCATCAATTAATGAATCTCATGTAAATCTTGAACCTTCACTCTAAGTACTTTCTAATCGTACTACAAGAAGAGTTCCTAAAATTAATTATGAGCGTGTTCTTAATTCTACCTGTAAATACCCCTTAAGTAATTATGTCTCTTACCATAAGTTATCAAAGGCATGTGCATCATTTGTAAATCAATTATCTACTGTACATGTTCTTAATAGTGTGTAGGAGGCTATAAAAGATCCTAAGTGGAAAAATGCAATGAACAAAGAGATGAAGTCCCTCCAAAAAAATGCAACATGGGAGGTGGTTGATTTACCTGCTGGAAAGAAACTTGTTGGGTGTCGATGGATTTTTACAATTAAATACAAAACTGATGGTGATATTGAGAGGTACAAAGCTTAACCTGTGGAAAAAGGATACAGCCAAACATACGGGATTGATTATGCAGAAACTTTTGCACCAATGGCCAAAATAAATACAATATGTATTCTCTTATCATTAGCTGTGAATTTTGATTGGCCGTTACATCAATATGATGTAAAAAATACACTCTACATGGGAATCTCCAAGAAGAACTATACATGGAGTTGCCTCCAGGATGTAAATTACAGGTTGAATGAAGCAAATAAGTTTGTAAACTACGAAAGCAATCACCAAGAGCATGGTTCAGCAGATTTACAAGTTCAATTAAGGCATTTAGATATCAACAAAGTAGCTCTAATCATACTCTCTTCATGAAGCATAATGAAGGAAAGCTCACAATACTTATTATAAATGTTGACGACATGATTGTGACAGGAAATGATGTTGCTGAAAGGAAAACCTCGTAGACTTATCTTTCTCGTGAATTTGAAATGAAAGATCTCGGACCTTTGAAGTATTTTCTAGGAATTGAGGTGTTAAGATCTAAACAAGGTATATTTTTGTCGCAACGAAAATATACAATTGATTTGCTGAATGAAGTGGGCATGTTAGACTGCAAACCGAGTGATACACCTGCTGCTGAAAATGTAAGGTTGGGTACATTTCTGGATCAAATTCCTGCAAATAAAGAACGATATCAAAGGTTGGTGGACGGTTGATGTATCTTGCCCATACTAGACCATATTTGGCATACTCTCTAAGTGTTGTTAGCTAATTTATGCACTCTCCAAGTGAAGAACATATGAAGGTTGTAATATGTATCCTACAATATTTGAAGTCTTCTCCAGGTAGAGGAATTATGTTCACTAAGGGAGATAATTTATCCGTTGAAGGCTATACCGACGCGAATTAGGCTGGTTTAATTGACGATAAGTGTTCAACTGCAGGATATTTGACGTTTGTTGGGGGAAATTTGGTTACATGCTGAAGTAAAAAGCAAGGAGTTGTAGCTAAATCTAGTGCGGAAGCGGAATACAGAGGTATGGCTAAAAGTGTGTGTGAGCTATTATGGATTAAAAATTTATTGCAGGAACTCAAGATTTCATCAACATCTCCTATGAGATTATATTGTGATAACAAGGCTGCATGTGACATACCTCATAATCATGTTCAGCATGATCGAACAAAGCATGTGGAGATAGACAGACATTTTATTAAAGAACAACTTGAAGCAAAGATAATTGAAGTTCCTCATGTGCGATCTCAAGATCAACTTGCTGACATTCTCACTAAGGCAGTATCAAGTAAAGTCTTCCACCAAGTTTTAGGCAAGCTGGGCATGAAAAATGTCTATGCACCACCTTGAGGGGGAGTGTAGAAGACTGTCATAGTTATCTCCGAATTAATCGTGATTATATTCCTACATTTTGTGTATATATCATGTTTATCTCTTACTATTCTTTAGGAACAAGTCTGTACAAAGAGCTATAAAACGCCACGTATCTATAGTATCAAAGTATGAATAAAAAGATATATATTAGTTCCTTAAATCTTTATATAGTAGTTTAAAAGAAGATGAAAAAGATTGGGGGTCACGAAGGCACTTCAATTGGATTGACAAACCAACGATGGTTATTAGATTTTAGATATTATCAACATATAATTTATGAATAAATGAACAATTATGTATAAAACACTCATATTGAGACTTTATCTAGTGAAATTACAATATAAGGTGAAGGGATGTTAGAGACTTTGTTCTAGGTAAATTATGGTCACTTTTAAGGTTGTTGAAAGTTGTCAGGCATAGCAAACGGAAGACCAATCGTCAAAAGGTTAATGACACAAATGTCAAAACTTTTGGTAATAAAATGACAAACGACGAGTCATCCAAAGAATGGACTGCGAATGCACTTTGCGCTAATTGGTTTCAAAAATTATAATTAACGACAAGTCGTCTTGCTCTTAGATTATCGAATGGCAAATTGTATGGTAATAACATGATAAGTAATGCTTCATCCAACGGATGCACTTAGAGGTTGCCGATGGGCCGGACGACATGAGGCACAGCACAAGCACAGCACGCGTCCATACAATACGGCATAGCACGAGTACGTAACATGGCACGGCACGGCACGACACGCACATGGGTCATGTCGTGCTTATATTTTAGGCACATGGGCCTTAAAAGCACGGCAAGCGAAAAAGCATGCAATAAGCACATTTCATTTTTTAATGAAAGTAAACTTAAAAATTTATGATTTTATTATTTATAATTTATAAATAACTTGAAATTGAATCTTTTAATATATTTTATTAGCTCAAGTTTTTTAAATTTATTCAATTCTTAGTTTCAAAAAAATTACAATTGATTTATGTTTATAATTTATTAAATAAATAATTGATATCATGATTTTAGAAATATGTATTAATATTATTATAAACTATGATGTATGACTTTAAGTAATTCTAAGTTAACAATTAAGTTAACCCTAAAAAAAATTATTATTGTTGTTGTTGTAAAGTACTAAAAAAGAATTCTAATACTATAGAGTCAAACTTAGCGACTAATATTACATTATCTGATTATTATTAATTTTTTATTATTGAATATGGACTTGAGTTTTAAATTTTTTATTCTATTAAATTTGAATAAAGGCACATGGATCCAAAAGAAAAAAAAATAAGAAAACAACTTGGCATGCGCTCTTAAAAAAATAAAAAAGAAAAAAAACTTAGTGGGCTTTTTTTCCTAGGCACGGCACGGCACGACACAAAACGATTAATGGGCACGGCACAGCACGAGCACAATCACGTGTGGGCTTCCTTTGATGGGTCTGGGCCGGCACGACCCGTTGGCCATCTCCAGATGCACTGCCACAAGCACTTTATTCTTGTCGATTCTGAAATTTGAGACGGATGTCATGTCGTCTGTCTATAGGGTGGGTGGATATCATGTCGTTTACTAAAACAATGACAAATGACTCGTTATCCCGAATGATGCTTCGAATCATATTGTTTACGCTTGTTGATTTCAATAAATTTAAGTATAACTTACGATAATTAACTTATTAATTATTAATTTAATAATTTAAATTACATTATAGCTTTTTTAATTTACTTTGTAATGAATATTGAACGCAAAATGATAAAGGTTTAAATTGTCCAAATGAAAGTTACCTAATTTCCTTTCAAAATTCTATAGCAACCCAAACATTAAATTTCATTGCACTCTACTATCATCTCCTTTTCTCTCTTTTATTTTCATTTCCTCTCATTTTTTATCACCAAAAACCATCTCGGGGTGCAATGACAGTGTTATTATCATCATAATTCTTATTCCGTTTGTATTGTAAATATTATATAAGAAAAGATAACAACACCTATAATTTGGCGAACCCCAGCAATCCGCCATAAAAATATCCTTTATTTTCATTAATGATCATATATATCTCTTTATGGACGACCACACCCTATAACTAGTGATTTAAGGACATGTTTGGCGCCCCGCATAACATGGTATTAGAACTCTACGTTGTATTAAAATATTACAATACAATGTTTGGCAGTTACTCGCTATTGCATAAGAAAAAATAATAATGTGGTAAAGCCCGCATAATAGAAACCCGCGAGAGAGTTGGGTATATATCGCATTGCATTACATTTTCATTCATTGTTCATTTTTGCAGAACTACCAAAGCTATGGTCGACCCATGTCATGAAATCTCAAGAGCGGTCCAATTGAGCATAAAAGCAAATCCCTTGCAACTTTCAAGAGTCCAAAATCGGAGAACAAAGCCAGTTGCTAGTAACCAAAAAATAAAAATAAAAATTCATCTTTTCCTTTTCCAAACGTGTCAAGCAATTTCTTCTTCTCCTTTCCTCCAAATGCACAGCATCTTAGCTCCACCACCATGCCATCTTGATTTGCCGCGCAACACTGCAACTCCACCACCTCGCGTCGTGTGATAACCAACTTCACGGCCACTATCGCACCACACCACCAGCTCTAATGCCTTCACTATCTACCTATGTCAAGCTCATATCACAAACCTTTAAAAGAACATGAACCATTCACCAATAAACAACCACAAAAAAAAAACCCCTAGATCCCAAATCAAGCTCAGATCATAAATCAATAAACTCATTCGCTAATCTCTCAAATAAACCAAAGATCAAAACTTTATATGAAAAAAATCAATCCTTTTTTTGATAAGTAGCAGTCTTTGTGCCCGTTCAAGAAGAAAAATGATTATGAATTGACACTTTAAAGAAACAAGATTTGTGTTGCGATCAAATTGTGGTTGCCAATTGGGAGTTGTGACAAAAGGTAGTTGGTGATTAGTTGATAAAAAAAGGTAGGAGACAAAAAACGAAGTGGGTAAAGGGACCAGGGAGGTGGTTGGTGGTTAAATTATAGTTGGAAATTAGGAGTTGTGGTGGGTGATTGTGGTTTTCAACTAATCTTGTAAATTTAAATTATTTATTTATGTTGCGATATTATTTAGAGGCTATTTAATTGAATGATTTGATTTAATCTTTATTTCATATATAATATAATTAGAAAATGCTGAACAAAATAAATTTTATGCTGCCGCAAATTTAAGGTCACAAGTTCAAATTTTTATAAAGAATTATGATATATTTTTTAACATTTAAATTAAAACAATAATGTTAAATTTTCAAAATTGAATTCTATACTTAATATTTTTCTAAATACTAACTACTAATAAATATTATTTTCTAAATATATAATTTCAGTTAATTACCAAAGAAATTAATAAAGTACAGTACAATATCAAATATAGTATAACTAAAAATTAATACAGCATAGTGTAATATCAAAATTTTTACAGTATTATTATAATACATTGTTAATGTAATACAACATAATACAATATACTTGTATTAAAATAATGTAATACATCGTAACATAATACAGTATGCCAAAGGCACCTAAGTGTATTTAACTAGAAATAATTGTCCAAAAAGAGATATGTCTGCTAATTTTTTTTAGTTAATCATATGAATTAATTTTCTTAATACTTTTGCAATCACAGAAAAAATAAATACTAACAACAACAATAACAACAACAACAACAACACATTTTTTTTTATTTTGTTAGAGTGATGAGATTAAAGAAATTATTGAAAAAAAATGTGGGGATAAAAAATTTTATAGGAAAAAAGAAAACTTAATTTTTCACATAATTGATTTTGATGATAAATAAATACAATTAATCAAAATGATTAAATGGACATAACAATCATAAATATCAGAAACTTAATTAAAAGGTTTAAGAAATCTCCTAAAGTCGAGTGATCCGAAAAAAAAAATGTTTCAATATAATGATAACAACTAGGTTTTTAATCTTTGTAAGGTGAAGGTCATCCTTGAATGGAAGCATTCCATTAAGGTGCTTGAGTTGCGACTTGTCGTTTCGAGGTTTGGTTTAAAGATGCCATGTCATGTCTATATTAAGTATATAAACGACATGTCCTCCATTACATTTATATAACAACATACTATGCACAGTCGCACACTATTGTTGACTCATCGTTCATATTTTAAATGAAAAACGTCATGTCTTTCATATTATTGGCAATCAGACGACATGACATCTTTATCTTTTCTTGATAAATGACGCGTCATCTATTATATTGAATTCCAGATGATTTAACAAAAAATATTATTTTTTGTAACAATTACATAGAATACTAATAATTACAATTGTAATTGTAAAAATAAAAAATAAAAAAGACAATACGTGTGAATCTAATATTTGAGCTTCAATTTGAATCCCTACTGTTGCGGTTACTCACCTATTAGATAATAAGTTTTATAATTTGTAAAATAACTTATTTACCATCCAATTGATTTGTTATGTAATTTTATTAGTAATTGCAATAGCAATTCTAATTTAAAATTACAACTACTAATTACAATTAAAACCATCATTATGATTATAGTAACAATAATAAGATAATAAATTTTAGTTATATAAATAAACATTTGTAATAGGGGTGCTCAATGATTCAAATAAATTAAATTTTATCAAATCCAAGTTCAATCCATCATATATTGGATTTGATAGTTTGGATCCAATCTAATCCAATCACTTAATGAAATCTAATACAATCCAAACCAATGAAGAGTGAAGTTCTTTTTAAATTGATTCAATCCAATCAATCTGTTAAAAATAAAAATTTATAAGCAAAAAACCGTCAATTACACACTAGAGTTCTAATTATTACTAATTTTAAAAAAAAATCAATTTCTTTAGTATTTCATGATTGGTGTTTTTCTATTATCATATGCTTGGGAAAAAAAATAAAAAATTTGAATACCTTGAATTTGTATTATGTATTATTATCATCTATTTATACTCATATAAAATTAGGTTTTAGTGTTTTTAGGAAAATAATTAGGTTTTATTTTCTTAGAGAGGTGAATATAAAGGTGGTGTGATGAGGATGACTCGTCATCTTGCGGTTGTTCCTGACAAAGACATGTCATCTAACCAATACATAAAAACGACCTATCATCCAATGTTTTCTTATAGCCGACATACATAAATATAGAGTACAATCCAGCGCATACTATTATTGATTCGTCGTTTACATTTTAAAAGAAGGTGTCTCATCATTCATGTTATGCGTAGCGAGACAAAATGACATCCCCTTTTCTTTTCTTTTCTTTTTTTTATATAAATGATGCGTCATCTATCATGTTGAGCTTCACATGATTTTAATGAAAGTGTTTTTCTTCTTCTTTTCTGTAAGAAAAAAATAATTACATGAAATAATAATCATTTTTAAGTGTATGGAAATTTAAAAAAATTAAGAGTGAATACAACATTTTTTTGTCCCAACTCTCGTAAAATTACCTATTTACCGTCCAATAGATATGTTACTCAATTTTAATGGCAATTGCAATGACAATTCTAATTTCAAATACAACTAATAATTAATTAAAACTATAATTATGTTTATAGTGACAATAACAAGATAATAAATTGTTATCTAAATAAACCTTTGTAGTAGGGGTGTTTAATGGTTCAAATACAAGTCCAATCCATCATATATTGGATTTGATATTTTGAATCTAATCCAATCCAATCACTTATTGAAATCTAATATAATCCAAATCAGTGAAGCATGAAATCCAATTTAATCTGATATAATCAACCTCATAAAAAATAAAAATAAAACTTTACAAGCAAAATAAGTTAATTGCACTCCAAAGTTGTAATTACTAACAATTATATATCAATGTCTTTAATAATTCATGATTCGTGTTTTTTTATTATCATATGCTTAAAAAATAATTGAAATTTGAATACCTTGAATTTGTATTATGTAGTAGTTTTATTATTATTATTATTATTATTATTATTATTATTATTATTATTATATATTTATACTCATACAAAATTAGGTTTTATTAATTTTAGGAAAATAACATTTTATTTTCTTAGAGAGTTGAACATAAAGGTGACATATGAGAAGGGTGACACGCCATCTCACGGTTTTTCTTAAAGTTGACATGACAGATTCTTTTTAATTTTATAAACGACATATCATTCTAGTCATTTATAAAACCAACATATGTAAATGTTACATACCAGTGTATACTTCTTTTTTTTGATATAAAAAGGAGCCAAACAAAGCTAAACTGAAACAAAACGAGGGAAAGCAGTCCCGTACATGTCATAAGTTAAACAATTAACAACACCATGAGGAGGGTTGTGGAGGACATGAAAACCAAGAGGTTGCCTCATTGCGAACTTTGCAAGGAAATCCGCTGCAAAGTTTGCTTCACGGTAAATGTGGCTAATGCACACATGCCATTCTCTATTGATGAGCCTTCGGATACTTTGAATCACAGAAGAAAATTTGTTTGGGTTATTGTTCGTGTCTGCAAGAAGCTCAGTGATGCACTTGCTGTCCACTTCAACCAACAAAGACCGAATTCTCATCTTCCAAGCCAGGTCAAGACCATAGAATAAACCCCAAAGCTCAGCATTTGTAACCGAACTAATTCCAATGTTCGCACAGAATCCAGCAATCCAGTTCCTATTTGCATCTCTTATCAAGCCCCCTGCAGCTGCCATGTTCATCTTATTGCAGGCCCCATCAGTATTCAGTTTGAAGACATTTTCAGGAGGTGGTTTCCACCCAAAGTATTTAAACATCTTTGAAGCTCCAGGCTTGATCAGAGCCATCATGGTTTTATGGGAATTTTCAGCTCTGGTTATAATATCTAAAGTGATGTTTTGATTGCTCCTCTGTACATTCTTAACAGAGCTTGGTTCCTCCAAAACCACAAACGCCAGATTACCGTGCCAAAAATTACCGACCAGTCCACTCAATTACAATCATAACAGTTTGGCTTTAGATTAGTAAGAATCCACTCCTCTAAGTTTAAAGAGAAAAAACTTCCACGTAAGCTACACGGGACTATGTCTAACCAAATACGCTTGGCTGCCACACAATCTCTAAGGGCAGGAAGAGAGTCTTTCACGCAAACTTTGCATCTCTCACAATTGTTTTCTGCCAAAATGTGTCTTCTAGCAAGCTCAGCTTTGGTCTTTAACTTGTTTTGAATAGCCAACCACATGAAGGTTTTTACACTTTGTGGCCCTTTCCAGCTCCAAATAAGATCCCATCTTGGTCCAATATGTCTGGAGACTCTGCTTGAAATATTTTGGTAAGCTGATTTCACTGTAAAATTTTCCTTAGTCGAGAAGCCCCAAAATATGCGGTCCATACCCCCCTCGACACAAGGAGGCATAATGGCAGCAATAGCAAGCACTAAGCTGTGAGGAAGATAATTGCTAAAAGCATCCCAGTTCCATTGCCCATGATCGTTCACATAATCCCTGATCGAGTTTTCCCGCATATTGCTCGGCACCGGCCTCACAGCATAATCGTTCAACATGACATTTTACATAACCCAACAATCTTGCCAAAAACAAATCTTTGTCTCATCTCCAACTTGCCAACAAATCCCCTGCAAAACTTTATGCCACACCGTGCCCAGAGCACGCCACACATAAGAACCGTATCTTATAGGTAACTCTGTGGGGAGGTTGTCGTTCTCAACTCCATATTTAGAGCAAAACACTTTAATCCACAGGCTAGTAGGGGACACAACAATATTCCACCCAATCTTCTTCAACAGCGCCTCATTGATGTGGCGAAGATTTTTTAAGCCAAGCCCACCTACCATTTTAGGTTGACAGATTCTTTCCCAGCTAACCATGGCCATGCTATTTCTCTCGCTATTCCCACTCCATATAAATCGGCGAGAAATGCGATTGATTTTTTCTTGAGTGCCTCGCGGAATCATTGTGGTTTGCATAGAATAAATTGGCAAGGCTTGGATTACCGCTTGAGTAAGGGTCAGTCTTCCAGCCAAAGAGAGGTGCTTCGCATTCCATCCTGAGAGCCGTTTATCTACACGATCTAGGACCTCTTGATAGGTTTTATTGGTCACCTGACCATGAAGAAGCGGCATAACCAAATACTTCCCCAAGTCTTTGGAGGTTGAGAAATCACTTAGCTCACTAATTTTCTTTAACACCGCAGGTGCCACATTTTTGGAGAAATATAAACGAGTTTTTTATGTGCTCACTTTCTCTCCAGACATGTTACAGAAATTCTTCAAAGTTTTTATCACCACCTTCGCTTGATCAGAGGAGGCTTCTGCAAGGAGAAAAAGGTCATCAGCAAAGAAAAGATGGGTGAGGGGTATACCATTCCAGGACAGCCTTATGGGTTTCCATCGATCCTACTGCACTTCTCGATTAATGATATGGCTAAGTCTTTCAATACAAAGTACAAAAATGTAAGGAGAGATTGGATCCCCCTGACGAATCCCTCTAAAAGTCTTGAATGATTCGGTCAGCTTGCCATTCCAAAGAATTTGCATGGAGCCGGAAGTGATGCACTCCATTATGATTCATATAAAACTTGTAGGAAGGCCCACAAAATCCAAAGTCTCCTTGATAAACTCCCAACTTAATCTGTCATAAGCTTTTTCCAAGTTTACTTTGATCGCCATAAAGCCTCGTTTGCCCGTCTTCCGTCTCATACTGTGAATAACCTCCTGGGCGATAAAAATGTTTTCGGTTATATGCCATCTTGGAACAAAGCTCGTTTGATGCGAACCTACAAGATCAAGGAGATAAATTTTTAATCTATTAGCGATAATCTTAGTGATCGTTTTGTACATAATTGTGCAAAGACTAATTGGCCGGAAAGAGTTTAAACTAGTTGGATTATCAATTTTAGGAATAAGAACGATTAAAATCTTCAAGAACTCTTCAGGCACTATCTCTCCATTGAAGACAGCTTTGATTTGCTTGCAAACCGACTTTCCCACCACCTCCCATTGAGCTTGATAAAAGATAGCGTGCAGGCCATCACTCCCCGATGCCTTTAACGGTTTCATGCTGAAAATAGTGTCACGAATTTCCTCGTCATCCACAGGTTTTTCCATGTCATGGTTCCTCCCTGTATCAATGCAAGGAAAATCATTAGGGGTAAAATAGCTCTCAATAGAATTATTATCAATCGTGTATAACTTGGTGAAAAAATTGATGGCATGAGCCTTAAGATCATCCTCATCCAAAATCCACTGGCCCCTATCATCTTTCAGCCAGACAATTTGATTATGTCTTTTCCTCGTCATTGTCCTCTGGTGGAAAAAAGAGGTATTTCTGTCTCCAAACTGGATCCAATCACATCGAGATTTCTGAAGCCACAAGAGTTCTTCTTGATTAAGAATGCCGTTAAGCTCCTTGCTAAGCTGAGTCTCCAGCTTTACCATATTATCCGAGTGGTGACTCTCTAGAGCTTTTTGGATTCCATTTAATCTACCTAAGATATTCTTTTTCCGCTTAAAAATATTTCCAAACTCATTCTTATTCCAATGGTCAATTTTTTCAGTGAACTCCTTAACCAAGATATTATAATCCACATCCTTCTTCCACACCTGAGAAACAAAGCCTGAGAACCGCTTGTCAGTGAGCCAAGAAGCAAGGAAACGAAAAGGTTTCAACCTTCTGTTTCCAATACTCTCATTGTTCAAACTGAGGAGAATAGGACGATGGTCAGACCCCAATCTTGGTAAATGAAAGACTCACGCCTTGTTAAAAGTGTTGAACCACCTATCATTGCAAATGGCTCTATCCAAGCACTTATAAAGGGATCCCCGTTTCCAAGTAAATTTTGGTCCCGTATAATGGAGGTCGCAGAGGCCGTGTTTGTGGAACCACTCTTGAAAAATTTTACAAGGCTGGCTACGATTATTAGTGCTTCCTTTGCTCTTTGAGATTGAAAGAATAGCATTGAAGTCACCTGCTAGCAACCAAGGACCCTGAATATTCTCAACCAAATAATTTAGATCATTCCAAAGAGAGTTTCGGAGAGACGGAACAGGGCTTGCATAAATCGTTGTGACCCAAGTGATTAACCCTCTTGTATCTGACACTTGGAGATGAATATATTGCCTATGGTTAATGAGGATGGTGACATCTAAGCCCGCTTTCCATAGAAGCCAAATTCCACCAGAGAAACCAGCCACCTCCACACGATGGGAGTGATCGTACTCACTGTGACGAATAAAGTCACCCGTTTTCACTCCACTAATCCGAGGTTCACAAAGAGCCACAAGTTGAGGTTTATAACTTTGAGCAAACATCCTGAAAATTCGTCTAAAGGACTGCGAGGCCGCCCCCTGGCAATTCCAAAACATGAAAGACATATTCATTATATAACAAAGGGAATGACCAACTTACTCCAACGGCTCAAAGCCTTGCTGATTAACATCCATCTTATCCGCCTCAACAAAAAATTGGGACTCTTCTGGGTTCTCAGAATCGTCCTCCTCTGATTCCTCCATATACTCACTATCGGATGATTCCTCCCCCACATTTTCCATGTCTCTATCTCCTATGTCAGGAGGCTCCTCATTTGGGTTTGGTTTGGGAGGGATTGACAGGGGGGCCTGTGAGGTCTCATTTTCAAAGTTGTTTTTTAATATAATTGCTTAATGATATTTAGGATCCAGCGACGTTGGGATTAAAGTTGGTTCAAGATGATGGGTTCTAGATAACTTAGATTTGTTTCTTGAGATATTTTTATCTATGGCCTCGAGGGTTGTTGCTTTGATGAGCTGGGATCACTTATGGGGGGGAGGGGTCTAGTGTATATTTCACGTAAATGTGTGGGTGCAATGTGTTCAGGTGTGTCAGTCTCCTGATTTCTGGTCACGAGTTTTCCCTTACTTCCAGCCAGCTTCGTTTGGGTGGGTCCTTTAGAGTCACGTGATATCATCATGTCCTTGTCTTTGGTTGGATCAACGGTCTTCTTGTGGTTATCCATGGTGGTAGCCGCGTTTGAACTCACCCTAGCATCATTTTCTAACCGACTTTCCTGATGTAAAACACTGAATCTGGAGCCTATTCTCTGTTTCCCAAAGCTGTTTTGATTCGGTTCCTTTGCATCTATTCTTCCCTTATTTCCTCTATAATTTCCTCTCCTAGCCACGATCATCCAAGGGCCAAATTTAGGATTTTCCAGATTGACAACCGCTGGCGAGACCTCTGAACTTGCGTTGGTATTTCTACCTAGAGCCATATCATTCGCCTTTTCCCCTCTAGTTTCCAAACTCAAATTATCTGGGCAAGAGGAAGAAATGTGTCCATACTTTCCACATCCAAAGCATATTGTTGGGAGAGCTTCATATTCAATCCTTTGGATTCTACCATCCAATAAAAATTGAGAGATTAAAGGCCTTCCCAGGGATACTTCAACTGCAATACGGGCAATCTTCCCTCTCGTCGCCAATTCCGTATTATAATCAATTTTGATAACCTTTCCAATGACATGTCCCAACATTCTAATGATTTTTTTATGGCAATAGTGCAGAGGCATACCTGGAAGCCTTATCCATGCCGTGATTTTGTCAATCTTTTCATTCGAGCTGTTGAAATGAGGCGACCAATGTTGAACAGTCAGGTAATGCCCCGCAACCAACCATGGCCCTTCTATAAGAACAAAATCAGCATCGCCTTCCTTCCTGAGCTTAACGAGAAAATAGCCATTGTCCAAATCTATAACAGAGTATCCCCCAATATTTGGCCACAAGATTTCCAGTCTTGAGCAAAGTGCTTTGTATCCAATCATGCGACCAAGGAGTTTCACCACCATAGTGGATTGCCATGGTTTTATTAGTTGCTCATGGACTTTTTGTGAAAAAGAGATCGAAGGTAAATAGCCTTCCCGTTCAATAACCACATCCTCCTTTTCGATTGCAATATCATTTTCCCTCCCCACGAAATCTTCTCTACCGATTTCAGCATCAATCATCCCCCTTTGTTGTTCCATAAGCTTATCTCGAAAGGATAGCATAGATGGGTTATCTCCATCCTCTCCTTGTGCTCTGAATTTGGTTTTCTTAGTCGATCTATCATCCTCAAGGGGAGGGGGGCTGTTCTTGTCAAGAGAGTTTTTGGTTGAGAGCATTCTCAACGGCTAGTTTAGTACTTTAATATAGATATTTTATGTAGTCTTTGAACTGAAAATATTTGTCGCAACTTTATACTTCTGATGACTCTTTCTTTACGTTTTAAAAGAAAACGTCACTTTGTGCATGTTAAGCACTATGAGACGTCACGACATCTTTATGTTTTCTTGATAAATGACGCGTCATCTATTATATTGAATTCCAGATGATTTTACTAAAAATATTCTTTTTTAACAATTACATAGAATACTAATAATTACAATTGTAATTGTAAAAATAAAAAATAAAAAAGACAATACGAGTGAATTTAATATTTGAGCTTCAATTTGAATCCCTACTATTGCAGTCACTCACCTATTAGATAATAAGTTTTATAATTTGTAAAATAACTTATTTACCATCCAATTGATTTGTTATGTAATTTTATTAGTAATTGCAATAGCAATTCTAATTTAAAATTACAACTACTAATTACAATTAAAACCATCATTATGATTATAGTAACAATAATAAGATAATAAATTTTAGTTATATAAATAAACATTTGTAATAGGGGTGCTCAATGATTCAAATAAATTAAATTTTATCAAATCCAAGTTCAATCCATCATATATTGGATTTGATAGTTTGGATCCAATCTAATCCAATCACTTAATGAAATCTAATACAATCCAAACCAATGAAGAGTGAAGTTCTTTTTAAATTGATTCGATCCAATCAATCTGTTAAAAATAAAAATTTATAAGCAAAAAACGGTCAATTACACACTAGAGTTCTAATTATTACCAATTTTTTTAAAAAAAATCAATTTCTTTAATATTTCATGATTGGTGTTTTTCTATTATCATATGCTTGGGAAAAAAATTAAAATTTGAATACCTTGAATTTGTATTATGTATTATTATCATCTATTTATACTCATATAAAATTAGGTTTTAGTGTTTTTAGGAAAATAATTAGGTTTTATTTTCTTAGAGAGGTGAATATAAAGGTGGTGTGATGAGGATGACTCGTCATCTTGCGGTTGTTCCTGACAAAGACATGTCATCTAACCAATACATAAAAACGACCTATCATCCAATGTTTTCTTATAGCCGACATACATAAATATAGAGTACAATCCAGCGCATACTATTATTGATTCGTCGTTTACATTTTAAAAGAAGGTGTCTCATCATTCATGTTATGCGTAGCGAGACAAAATGACATCCCCTTTTCTTTTCTTTTCTTTTTTTTATATAAATGATGCGTCATCTATCATGTTGAGCTTCACATGATTTTAATGAAAGTGTTTTTCTTCTTCTTTTCTGTAAGAAAAAAATAATTACATGAAATAATAATCATTTTTAAGTGTATGGAAATTTAAAAAAATTAAGAGTGAATACAACATTTTTTTGTCCCAACTCTCGTAAAATTACCTATTTACCGTCCAATAGATATGTTACTCAATTTTAATGGCAATTGCAATGACAATTCTAATTTCAAATACAACTAATAATTAATTAAAACTATAATTATGTTTATAGTGACAATAACAAGATAATAAATTGTTATCTAAATAAACATTTGTAGTAGGGGTGTTTAATGGTTCAAATACAAGTCCAATCCATCATATATTGGATTTGATATTTTGAATCTAATCCAATCCAATCACTTATTGAAATCCAATATAATCCAAATCAGTGAAGCATGAAATCTAATTTAATCTGATATATTATTATTTATACTCATACAAAATTAGGTTTTATTAATTTTAGGAAAATAACATTTTATTTTCTTAGAGAGTTGAACATAAAGGTGACATATGAGAAGGGTGACACGCCATCTCACGGTTTTTCTTAAAGTTGACATGACAGATTCTTTTTAATTGTATAAACGACATATCATTCTAGTCATTTATAAAACCAACATATGTAAATGTTACATACCAGTGTATACTTCTGATGACTCTTTCTTTACGTTTTAATAGAAAACGTCACTTTGTGCATGTTAGGCACTATGAGAAGTCACGACATCTTTATGTTTTCTTGATAAATGAGGCGTCATCTATCATGTTGAGTTCCATATGATTTTACTGAAAGTCCTTCTCCTTCTCCTTCTTTTTCTTCTTTTTTTTCTTCTCTTTCTCCTTCTTCTTCTTCATCTTCTCCTCCTTCTCCTGCTTCTACTTCTCCTCCTCTTTCTTCTCTTTTTTCTCCTTCTTCTCTTTCCCTTCCTTCTCCTTCTTCTTCTCCTCCTTCTCCTTCTTCTTCTTCTCCTTCTCCTTCTCCTTCCTCTCATTCTTCTCCTTCTTCCTCACATTCTCCTTCTTTTCCTTCTTCTCCTCCTCCTCGTCCTCCTTCCTTTCTTAAAAAAAAAATATATTACATAGAATAAAAATCATTACAATTCAAGATAACAATGATCTTGTATATCAGTTCTTGGAGAATTATCCCTTTTGACTAATGACTTGAGTGTATTCATCTAGATATGATTTTTCAAAAGAGAGATATGTGTGGTAATTTTTTTATTTAATTGTATAAATTAATTTTGTTAATACATTTTATAGTAACTATAAAAATAAATAATAACAACAACAACAACAATAGCAACAACAATGACAACATTAACTTTTTTTTGTAGGAGTGATGAAATTAGAGAAATTATTTTGAAAAGAAAATATAAAAGTAAAATTTTTACAGGAACTGAAGAAAGAGAGCTTAATTTTATACATAGTTGATTTTGATGATAAATAAGTACAATTAATTGAAATCATAAAATGGACATAACATCCATAAAGATCAAAAGCTTAATTAAAAATAAAATTAAGTTTAAGAAATATCCATCTCTATGTAAACGCACATTTTTAAACTATTGAAACTTTTCAATATCAAGAAAACATGTGTGAGAAATATATGTTTCTTATGGATCCATATGCAACACGTTGATGAGAAGAAATCTGAAGTCAATATTTCTTCGATATATGGCATTGAACTGAGATTTGTTTGTGAAAATATTGTCAGGTGATCTTATACAAGGGTATATGTCAAAAATGATCAATTTTGCAACACTCTTAAAAGCATGAATTTAAGGACTTATTATTAATACATTCATGATTATTGGGTATCTGCAATTCCGCATCTAAGATCTGCAAAATTTATCACTAATCATTACTTAATATGGGTTGCGTGTTGGTTGATTTTATTTTATTTTTACCGTTAATGTATAACATCACTTCATCTATCAATTGATGGCAGGCCGTCTATCATGTTCACCATTTTTGTTCATCAGACAACAATTATTCAAATTTCATGCAACACAAGAATCAGATCAGATTTCTAAAAGTACCCCATATAGACAAATCAAAACAACCTATAACAAGCCCCAAAGAAAAAAGAAACCGAAACATATGTAAATACACACATAATCCGTTCTCATTAAGGTCCTCAAGCTGTTACATTAAAAGACTCTATAATGTATACACAAGAACTAGCTTATTAGACATTAATTACTTAAAGAATCATATGCTAATGGCATTTCCATTAGTGCAAACTCAATGCTTGAGATTTTATTCCTTACTATTTTAGGATGAATTATATCTATCCAAGATGCAGCTTCCTGGTGTGCTAGTGACTAATAATGTTGGGGGGTTATTGTTGCACATGTAGGCATCATCATAAAATCTCATGCTCCACCTGCTGCCACTTTGTTCCCTGCATATAAAATTTATCAATTCATCGGTCGTATGATTAGGAAGCAAACAACAGACACCTCACTGAAAACGATAAATTATTTAAACAAATCATGTGACACAACCATATTTAAATATTTCAAAAAATATATATAGTAAGACGTACGTAAAGTTTAAAATTGATTCTTTTATTTTTATTTTAAAAAAAATTAAATTTGAGTTATCAGTTAAATAGAGATGTTTCAAAACTAGGGATGGCAATGGAGAGGGGAGGGGAGGGGATCAATCTTTTTATATTTATTTCTGATATTTTGTGTATGTCTTCGTCCCCTCTCCGTTCCCGTCAGAATTATTTGAGAGAATCATCATTTCCTCCCCGAATAATAACAGGGGATCTCTGAGGGTCTCCGATCCC
>MKYO02025513.1:119779-154333 GCA_002013955.2 Citrus medica | reverse complement strand
GTAGGGGATGAGGATTCCACCTCATATTCCCTCCCCGAATAAAAAATTAGATAAAAAATTTTTCTCATCTCCTCCCCAAATAAAAAATTAAATATAAAATTATTCTCGTATTTATCATAAATAAAAAAATTCTGAAAATATCTGTCCCCGTAAAAATTTTTACCATCCCTATTCAAAACCACTTGCCGATCTTATGGGATTATGACGTAAATATTGATTAAGGAGGGATATGGGGTCTGAAATATTTTCGGTAGATATTATGTCACTATTTTGAAAATGGTCAATTTTTATTCAATCTTATCCTTAATGGGTCCATGTGCTGAGGTAATGAATACAACAAATAAAGCAAAATCGATTTGCATGATGTTGACAGCCACCGCCCCCAAACAGCTGATGACGTTTGCACACATTTTCAACTTGAAACCTGATTTTTTTTTTTTCAAAATAGATTTTTGCAATTAACATAATGCAGCAACAGCAACAGAAGGCTGATGCTCCAAATTCTCTTTTGGGAAAAGAGACGAAAAGATACAGACAAAGAACGATAGATGTGTTTTCGAACCAAAGACAACTAATGCTGATTACATATGTGTGAAAGGGTGCCTAAAGATAGTGTATGATCAATGTGGGGGCGCTTTATTAATAAAGTGTTGGTTTCAGTGGTAATAAAATTTTTTTTAAGTGACTTAATTAGATTTGCTCTGTTGGAAGAACTTGTACCTCTTAGTTCAAGTGGAGACTTATAATTTAAATTGTAGTACGAATTTAAAAGTACCTCATATAGTTGGAGTCTTTCCCAAGATACCTCTTTAGTTAAGATAAAAAAAAAAATCAGTGTGTGGGTGCTTTATTTTCTTGATAGTTTCTTTTCTTGATAGAAACCAATATGGACTTTTGTCAAGCTGAAGACAAGAAGAATTTTTTTTTTTTTCTTTCTTTCTGGACAGATTCAAATGCATGATTGCAGTGGACATACAGAAAGTTGGAGACCCTTTATCATCATACATCTTTTATAAAAGAAATATCAACCCTTGTATCGTTGAAGTGTCCAGTTGTTGCATGTATGAAACTGAACTTTGATGACAGGTTTGCTGCCATTAAAATATAACTTTTCCGTGAAAGAATCCGAATTCTCTGCCATGTGATTTGAAGACTTTCGGCTGGCTGCATTTGAGCACCAGCTGTTGATGATTGTGTGAGGAAATATTAAACAAAATAGGTTTGGTATACCAAAAAAGAAGCTGTTTTGAGAAACAGAATTATATTGTTCGTTGAAATTGGTGTTTCTGACTCTTTGATCTAACAAAAAGGAATTTCAATACCTTACCTATATCTCTACTGGCATATGAATAATATGTATATTAATTAGTAACTTTGTAATATATTCTTCTGTGGTCTCTTATCTCCCCCTCCTCTGTTAGACGATTTCTCGAGCTTTTATGCACAACAGATTAAATATGCTATAACACATATCAGAACACTCAAGCATACTGGCAAAATCTGCAACAAAAAACACATTGGATATGCGTTAGATGCATTATTAGTAAATCAAGAACAATAAAAAAAGACTGTAAAGAGATTATATGAGAGATTAACTACCTTAATCTTGGGCGATGTTGAAGAATAGTCCATTTCTGGAAGATACCCTTTTATTCCAATGTTATAAACTGGGTTACCATTAGGATAATAGAGCCCATAATTTCTCTCTGACGTCGGACCGGGCTTCAAATTCTCATTAAAAAGTGCAAAAAAATAGACGTCAACAGGAACTGATGGTTTTCCAGGGGTGCCTTGCTTCTGCTGTATCCTTTTCAGCAAGTTCCCATTGTACAATTCCGCATTCTCCACCGTAGCTCCAGCTTCGTTTTCATCTCCCTTAGACGGCCACCCTGTCTCCGAAATCCTAACCTCGATATCCGTGTGGCCCATTGCTTTCATTGCCGAATAAACAGCATCAATTTGGGCATACAACATGTTGTCATATTTCAAATTGGTAATTGGATCCGTCGTCCCTTGGTTAGGCTGGAACAGCACGTAGTCTAATGGAACCTGATTTGGGCTGTCCTTGTATGCGAAAAAAGGATAAGCATTGATCAAGAAAGGTGACTTGACCTGAGAGTGAAAGCTGAGAATCGGTTGAAGATATACGGCAAGATCTTGCCGGAAAGATCCAGCTGAAGGCGGAAAAGAGTTGGCTAGGATGTCGAGTGAATGCGCGGATGTGACAATAACTTGCTTATCAAGGCCAAGATCAACGAGCGTTTTATACACCGTTTGCATAGCTGGGAGGAGATACGAGTAGAGCTTGGTGTCCTCACCTTTGAACACTTCATTGCCTACTAGTATGCAAGTGATTCTTGTCTGAGGGAGATGGGGCTGAAGCCGCTGTTGGATCCAACTCTGTGCCTTGCCCGGATCAGTCATGTTTTCGAGGTACTCGTTGCCTAGGCCAATGATGAAGTCTACGTTAGTGTTGGAGAATGCCGAGAGGACGACGGGATCTGTGTCGTAGAGTTTAACTCTGCTGATGTTGAGAGATCTTAAGAGGACCGAGACACGGGATGGGGATGGCAGATTGTTTGCTATCTGGCCATAGTTAATTCCAACTCCCGGAAGGCCTTGGATTCTGGGTACTGAATCTGAAAACAGAGTGAAAAACAGAGTATAAAAACAGAGCGATAAAGCAGAACAAGGGGGAAAATTTTTGATAGGGAATTTGTAATGAAAATAAATAAATAAATAACTCTATTCAGATGCCCCATATTATTATTTAAAAACTGAACCAAAAAATAAATTGATTGAATTCCTGATATTCACAAAAGAATTAAAATACAAATAAACATATTATACAGCATGCATGCTAACATAGAATTCAAAAAGAAGAAGGTAATATTCCAATTCCTAGAAATTGATAAGAATCTAAAGTTCCAAGCAAAAAGTTGAGAGCACGAAAAGGAAATTTCAATATCAGATATTTGAAATTAGCAAAAACGAGGAGCAAGATGAATACAAACTAATTACTAAACTCAGCCATATTCTTGAAAGTATATTTTAAAAAGAATTTCAGAATCAAAATTTTGATAATTCCATCCATGAAACATTAGAGAATAACCCAACCCAGAAACAGTGTGTCAAAACTCTCATTCTTTCCCCCTTTTTTTTTTTGTTTGATTCCGTAATATTTTTCTCACCAACCAAACAGAGCAAAGCAAAGCAGAACAGAGGGGAACGAACCTGAAAGAATGAGAAAGAAGAGAGAGAGTTTAACGATGGAACTGAAGCTGAAGCTGCCCATTATTGATCTGATGATTTTGGCAGCCAAGCGAAGCAAATTGCACCTTTAAACACTATTTTACTTCAGACACCGGCCTATAAACTAACTATGTTTCTAATATCTCTCTGCTTTTTATAGAGAAGCTGCAGTTACTGTATAGCCTCTGTTTTGTCTTATATCGTATTACCGCACGCTCTGTCGTTTTTTTTGCAGTTTTGACTTTATTTTATTTTATTTTTTAAGTTGCCAATGTGGATTTCAATAATATTAGAAATTTAAATATCTAAGTCTCAATAGTCAGTGTCACTCATTTATTAAATGACAAATTTTATTGATTTTAAAATAATTTAACTATCATCTAATAAATAAATATCACATCAATTAAAATTTAAATTAAGATACCTATAAATATTGTTACTTGTTTAAAGCAGATTTCCTTTTTCTTAAATATATATTTCCCAATTTGAAAAAAAAAATTTATCGAATAAAGAATACAATTTGTACACTATTTTGTTCGATTTTATTTATTTGTAGTAGCTTTCTTGTACGAATTGCATTGACCACCACTAGCTAACGTAGTCTCATTAATCAACGGAATTACCGACCTATTTTTTTTTGTCCAAGACTGCCCCTGCCTCCCTCCAAGTTTACTAAAAGGATCCGTCTTCCTAATTGCCAAGTTCACATGGCCAATTCCAATCCAATTATAGGATGTTCAAATTGGACTGTGTTAGATTCTATTTTAAACATAATAAACGTGTTATTATTTGTACTTAGAAATAATTGATAGAATTGATTGTTCACTTGACTTTTTTACGTTGTATTGAAAGAATTTGTATTTTTATCAATGAAATGTGGAAATTTTGAAGGTAGGTACATGTAGTGATTCACGTTTATTTATACATATCACACTTGTTGTATGTCTAAAGGGTGGATTTTGTTCTAGGTGCACGATTATGCGCATGTCAAGATTTAGGAGAAAGAACTTTCGAGCCCACGGCTCTTTTCTCTCAAATCTTGACTGTGTGCAGTTGCGTACTAGATCGTTACTCCTCCAAAGAATAGTTAAGTTGATTTGAATCATAAAATGAAAGGATAGTTTAATATCAATTATTCACATATATTTAATTACAACATACAAGTGGAAAAGTAGAGGTGCAAATTCAATTGTAGCTTAATATCAAGTATTGATTTTTGAAAATTTTAAGAATAATTTATTAATTATTAATTTTTTTTATATATCTTATTGGAGTCTCCTGTCTAAAATAGAGCATACTCAAATAATCTATTTAAGCTTACTTGTAATCATATTGTGTCGATCCATATCAAAATTTTCTGTTTCCCATAATCAAGAATAAAAAGAAAATAAAAATTCAGGACTGCAATGGTTAATTTGTTTGGTGCCATTTATGATTACAATGTTGAAATCAAAGAGCTAATAATCTTTAGAGATGGTGACATTGTTGAATGTGGGGTGTTGTCTGTTGTGCGTCAAATTCAATTCAATTCAATTCCGTCAGCCTAACTACTCATAAAAATCACGACGCCAGATGAACCAGAAGCTCAAATTGTCTAGATTTTTTTTTTCTCATTCGCCAACCAGAATGCATGACCCGTAAATTTCATCCACGCGGCACACACAAGCATCGATGGACGGAGAATCTGTTATTGGGTGACAAAAAGAAAAAGCAACTTTTCAAGAGGTCCCGAAAAGTGGTGATATGAATTCTGATGTGAATACCAAATTTTTTTTTAAAATTAATTAATCCATAATTTTAAATATATAAAATAACGTATCTGCTGACTCGAATCTTAGTAGAACACACGTATTAGCCACCGTTATTAGGCGGCTTCTACGTTCAGATCAAGGAAGTCGGCGCAGACACCTCACCATTCGCACGTGTTATTTTTCTTTCCGAGGTAGTGGCCCCCTTTGGTTTCACGAAATTATGAATATAGCCTTCACGTGAAATTGTCAATTTCCGTTCTTATCCCGCCTGTCTGTGATTTATATTTTTTTTAAAATTATTTTATTGCAAGAATATCGAAATTGTCATTATTCCTATACTCTTGTTATTTTCAAAATGACCAGTGATATATATTGATAAAGTTGCGATATTATTTTGCTATCCCACCATTGATTAGTAAATAATTGTCAAGTACTAATGTATTAATTGATTTTTTATATTATTACTTATAAGATAATTTCACAATATTAATAAATAAATGTCACAGCAAATATCGTATCTATCCACTACAATATAAATTTTATATATATACCAACTATTTTAGCATCTTATTTATTACTTATACCAAAAATCGAATATTGATCCATTTAATTATGACCCAAAAGATAAAAGGACATTTATATATATCTATTGTCATAGGTATGGAGGTTATTATGCTATAAATCATTTATGTGAAACATTAAAATTCATGTCCCATCTAAAAAGAAAATGGGACATTATTGGTTATGATATTATAGATATGGTGCATCTTCTCACTTGTTATTATGTTCAACAATTTTAGACGCTCCTTCAAGATAAAATAAATAGATATTGAATTGAAACCCCATCCATATCCTTTAAGACCTCTTGGTTTGGAAGGCCGAAAAGGATGGAATTGAAAAACGGTGCGCTTTTGGTCTTTTGCTTTTACCTTTTGGCTATATCGAACAAACCTAATCGGGGGGCCATTTTTTATTAGATATAGAAAACCGCATGACATTCACCAATTATACATTACGTCTGTGAGATGAAGATGATAAATTGTCAAAGAAGCATTCAGATACATGTCACTACGTGGAGAAATGATGAGGCATCTAGGCAGCACTGTCCCGCCTTGATAAAAAGGCTTTGCCCACCTGGCCATACATCGAAGACGCTTCTTGAAAAAGCAATGCACAAAATAATATATGATTGAAAAAAAGTAAAAGAAGATGAGTCAAATTTTCTTTCATTGAGGTTGTCAATTGACAACTTGTCATCGCAAGTTGATTTTCAGAGAAGCAGTTTTCAACTTTTTCACTTGTTTTTCAACTAGAACATCTGATTATTAATTTTCAACCAAATTAGCTTTGATTGTGATACAAGTTAGAGCAATAATTATTCGGACCCCAACTAGATCTACTTTGTATTTCGACCAACCCAGTATTGATTTTTATTAACTGGGAAGCAATCATATAACTAGACAAATGATTACCAGAGGGAATTTTTACAAATGATTTAGCAATTCTTTGACAAATATATTTACGGCTCAAATATTTATACATATATAGAAGATTCCAATATTATCATTGCCTATTATTAGTTTATAAGGTGGTATTAAATGTTTACAATTAAATAGATGCATTTTTTTTATACAATGATATATTAAAATTAATACTCTACTGATATTTATAATTAGAGATCAGTCGGGACTCTCTTAGATAATCATATTATAGCACAATTTGAATATCCACTCTCACTTAAAGTTACAGAAAAATCTACCATCATTATTAATATTAGAGGAAGATCGATTCTACCCCAATATGGGAAGATAAATAGACCCTTATTACACAAAGGAGTCAAGTCCCGCACTATACTTAAATAGATGCATTTGGATGAAGGAAGTTCTCTGACATATTTGTGTGCGGATGAAACAAAATAAACATTAAGTAAAATATATGTTATAGACTACAAAAATATTTTGAATATTTCGACAACATCACATTTTTTTTTCTATTTATTTATTGTTATATGTATATTTTTACCAATCGTAACAATATTCATAAGTACATGATAGACAATAAATGAATAACGAACAATCTTTCAGGAGAATAAATCTATAAATATGATGATTATCACAATCTTCAGAAAAGTGATTATGAAACCAAGAGAATTTTGTCCATATTATAACCTATTACCACTGCATTTATATTAATGTATGGGACCAATATAATTAAGACCCTACAAAACCAATCTTCTAAGAAATTTGATATCCAGGGTATTCTGTCTGCTTGCCTTTATCAGTGCACATAACAAAAAGTTTGATGATCCATCGTTGGAGGAAAACAATGTGAAGACTTTGAAAATCATGAAAACTTTTGCCTTAATAACTTTTAAGTAGGCAATGACAAGGTGGTTTATGCTTCTTGCTTCCAGTGTCTTCTCGACGCGTATTGTATTTGACAAAGAATCTTGTCCGGCTATATAG
Organism: Citrus medica; assembly: GCA_002013955.2. Lineage (NCBI taxonomy): Eukaryota > Viridiplantae > Streptophyta > Magnoliopsida > Sapindales > Rutaceae > Citrus > Citrus medica. Next base: position 146,865 of record MKYO02025513.1, on the reverse strand, counting down.
GCTCCTTTTTATGGCCACAATAATAGATAATGTGTGTGTGTGTGTGTTGTTTTTACAATATATCAATATATTTTTATATGATATATCCTTCTTCCTTATCCTCCATCCATAACTAGCTTATGTGGTGGTATTCTTCTATACTTTTGGGGTCAATGGCATCTTTCTTATTATATTTTATGTAGTATTATTTATATTGGCCATGCTACGTGCTAGTGATTGCATTGTAACAAAGCAGGGGGCACCTCCAATCTCGCTGTTCTATCCGGCAAATTAAGATAAAGGGCTACAAAAATAGTATACTACCTTTTTATGTTGATAGCCAGTTCCTATTCATTACTTACATCAGTCGGTAGGAATGATGATATAACTTTTCTTTAAAAAAAAAAGAAGATAAATGTTCGTTTAGTCTCTACAGTTTAAGTTAATTACTTGGTTAATCTACATATTTTAAAAAATTGTATGGGACCAATATAATTAAGACCCTACAAAACCAATCTTCTAAGAAATTTGATATCCAGGGTATTCTGTCTGCTTGCCTTTATCAGTGCACATAACAAAAAGTTTGATGATCCATCGTTGGAGGAAAACAATGTGAAGACTTTGAAAATCATGAAAACTTTTGCCTTAATAACTTTTAAGTAGGCAATGACAAGGTGGTTTATGCTTCTTGCTTCCAGTGTCTTCTCGACGCGTATTGTATTTGACAAAGAATCTTGTCCGGCTATATAGGCTCCTTTTTATGGCCACAATAATAGATAATGTGTGTGTGTGTGTGTTGTTTTTACAATATATCAATATATTTTTATATGATATATCCTTCTTCCTTATCCTCCATCCATAACTAGCTTATGTGGTGGTATTCTTCTATACTTTTGGGGTCAATGGCATCTTTCTTATTATATTTTATGTAGTATTATTTATATTGGCCATGCTACGTGCTAGTGATTGCATTGTAACAAAGCAGGGGGCACCTCCAATCTCGCTGTTCTATTCGGCAAATTAAGATAAAGGGCTGCAAAAATAGTATACTACCTTTTTATGTTGATAGCCAGTTCCTATTCATTACTTACATCAGTCGGTAGGAACGATGATATAACTTTTCTTTAAAAAAAAAAGAAGATAAATGTTCGTTTAGTCTCTACAGTTTAAGTTAATTACTTGGTTAATTTACATATTTTAAAAAATTACCTAAAAGATCTTTGTTGTATGCATGTTTTGTTAAGATTTGTTTAACTATTATCTATTATCTACCTATTGCAAGTCAAATTTATTTGCATTTTAAGTTATATACTGTAAAAATAATGCGTTACTTTTGAAAAATTAGATCCAACATTTATGAAAGTAACGATAAAGGTGTTTTGAGTAATGTTAAAAAATATAAGGATAAATTAATAATCAACTCAATCTGTAGGGACTTAAAAAACAGTTACCAGTGTTGAAACTTATGATGTACAAGGTGATCAATGATCAAACTAGTAGTACCACGGTTAATATCAATTATGACTATCGATACTTTAGAAACCTAGAAAGGCGAAGGGAAATGGTAAAAAACGGACATAAGCTCTAGTCAGTGAGCCCACTCCAGTGACAAGTCAATAACGAGGCTTATAGAGTCTAAAATATATAGGCATGTGGCAAAATGGCGAATGTGTTATGTTTAAGGAATCAACAATTGAGATTATATCATGAGAACAAAATGAAAGTAGGCTATAATTCAGTTTTGTAGCCCTATCGCCGTGCATTTTCATTTGCTTTTCGTACATTTTCCAGTCATATAATTTAAGTCAAAATACGCCACCTATGGCCTATGGTTTTCAGTGATAATATAAATGTGCCAAAGAAAGGAGTGCTTCAGGAATTTTATTTTATTTTATTTTAAAAAAAAGAAGACCTTGGATGAAGATTGGGCTAGCATTGTTTTGAGGATTCGAAATCAATCATGTCCTGTGATTGATTCTCTTCGTAGTTTAAATAATTTGTTTCCCTATTTGCCCTTTTCTTGATGTCTTTCATTTTTGCAAAAAGGCCCACGTAATTTTATCGCAATTGCCACACGCCAAATCCACTTTGTTAGAAAAATTCAAAAGAATTGAGATCCAAATTCCAAAGTCCCTTGATTCCAAAGCCAAATTTTTCTTATTTTTGAAACCAAATAACAACTGTTTAGTGTTAGCAACCATAAACTTTCAATTGCATTTTTTAAATCGATCAGCCCATGGTTCAACTTCTGGGGCCGATCGATTTAGGCCCTGCTCGGGGGTAATTATCTTGTTTTGAGAAATTATACACCCTTTCACATGAAATGAAATCCCAAAATGCCAGTAATAGTATAACTAAATGAAAAATTAAAGATTCCATTGCACCAGACAACACGCTGAAATCTAAAAAATATTGTAGGCCCATGAGAAACCTTATCAGCATACTCAGGCACTTGATCACAGTTCATACTTGAAAAACCCTAAACCAACTGACAGCAAAGGCAGTCAGCAAAGCTCTTCTTCCTTGTGAGACTGAATCACGCAATCTGAAGTCGGGTATGAAATGCAAGTCAGCAAATAACCAGCCTCCATTTGATTGTCATCGAGGAAGGAACCATCTGACTGGTCAACTGAACCAGACACCAACTTCCCAGCACACGTCGAGCAAGCACCAGCGCGGCAGGAATAGGGCAGGTCGACTCCTGCTTCCTCAGCTGCATCGAGGATGTACTGGTCTTCCTGGGCCTCAAACTCATGCTCTTCACCCTTAGGTCCAATCAGCTTAATCTTGTAGACAGCCATTGATGCTTGGAAATTGGGAGAGCATTTCAGGCCAAAGGTCTTGGAGATGCCCTTAACAGATCCAAGTGAGGATGGGCTCTTGATTAAGTTCCTTGATAGTTGATTTCTGGGTGCAGCTTTAACCATGCACGGGGCGCTAAGTGTCACAGTCGACATCTTTAACCCTGAATGTCATGAGTTCACAGCAGAGTAAGAATTACCAGGATAATGCATTCAACAAAAGCCACATCAAGTCATCCATGACAACAGCATCACAAAAAGAACATTAACGGAAAACGTATAAGATGAGAAAAAATTGAATAAGTACAATCACATCATCCTAAAACATCTTCTGGGAGGTTTGCGCGGAAAGAGACTAGACTGTATGATTCATTAAGTCAATGTGAGCATTGAGTATTTGGCTACAAGTGCATACCTCCCAGAGGGCACAAAAGTACTAGGAAATAAATGTTATAAGGGTGCTTCATATTGAATAAAGTAAAATATTAGATTTCCTAGGAACAACACTTGGTTAAATTTCAGACACACATACAATGACAAAACGGCTAGACTTCCTAAGCACTTACAAACCATCTCCAAGCCAATTTAGTAGAATTTGTACACCATGTCAAAATTATGTGAAAATGGAACCAAACAAACCATTTCTGTAACAACATGGTAGTTAATGTTTGGAGCACAATGAGAAGAACAAGCTAGTGGCTATCTGCTCTTCACTCGAGGCTCCACGTTATTACCAAAGAAAACACAATTGTGGACCGACTTGAATGATAACGGTAATTGTTTTTCATTTTGAAAATAAAAAATATGTTTAGTTGCATGTTACAAACTTTGTTGTCAAAAGGAAGAGACATTGTTCTCAAAACTATAGCTAAAAGGTTAAAAAAACAATAAGTTCTTGTTTTCCACCATTTTTAAGAATGGTCCTAGAATAAGACCGAAAAAAAACCAACTTATGATTTCAAGTGGATCCCACACAATTAGATGCAATGCATCGCGTTTATATTTATCCCACACCATATTTAGCTTTATTTTATTTCAAGTGGATCCCTTTAATTCAATTTCAAATATGATAATAAACATATTTTTTGCTTTTAGTTTTAAAAAATTGTTCTAGAAAACGATGTCAAACGTGTATTGATTCTCAAAGCATCATTTTCATTCTCATTTACTGTTTTCAAACACAATTTCCAAAAAAAAAAAAAAAAAAAACTCCAAACACAACCTTAAAAATGATCTCCTTCAGAATGAAAATGTGTTTGTATGTGAGAAAAAATTTGATTATGACTACGTGGCACCCACACGTTGTCTTATTGTAAAACGATTTTCAGAACTGATGGAAAACAACAATTCTTTTTTTTTTCCCCTATTCAGCAACAATTTGAAGGAATGTTGTTTTTTTTTTCTTCAAAAAACTTGTTTTGCAAAACAGGTAACCAAATGAATTCTTCCCTATGTTCTTACTGTGAATTCATTAATCACCAACTGTTGTTTGCATCAAACTCCAACAAGTTTAAGAGATGTTATCCATAATATGTCGTCTAGTCTAAAACAATTCTTTGAGACGATCAATATATCATAGCGGTAGAAGGATCTTAAATGGCGATGAAATTAGATTCTTTTAAAAGAAAGAGGATTGTGGGAAATTCTAAAATTGGGTGAGGGATTTTTTTTTCTAGCAGAAAAGAAAATTTTAGAAAGCTTTGGACATAATTATGTGACAACAACAAACACTTTCTACAATATCAGTCCTCCTTGATTCTCTTGAACTCTCAGCCGCACCTTGACGACTGAATCAATAAATCTCTATTAACAAGAATAATATTATATATCTCCAGTTCTACCATTCTTGAAATGAAACAAATGCAACCAAACTAACAAAGAATAAAATGAAACACTCAAAAGATCACCATCCATAAGTAAATCATAAGGATCATCAGAACAAGTAAAAAGGGAAGATTAAAGGGAGGAAGAGATCTTACAGAAAAGCAAGAGATCGAGCGGCGGAGCGCGCGAGGTGGCGAGTGGGTTGGTGGGTGGCGGTCAAGTGAAATGAATTGGCGTTGTGTTTGTTGCGTTTGAGTTAAATTAATAATAGTATTTAAAGAGGAGATGGCGGAGTCCAAAATGACTCTTTGGTCTAGTCAAGAAAGGGGTACCCTAATGCGTGCGCCAGGGGCCACTTTCATTAAAAAAAATGTTTTTAGTGTTTTTGTGACTTGGGCTTTGAATCTGCAACTAGTTAGCGACGTAAATGGACGGTCAGCAATTTGCACATTTATTTTTTCATACCCACACCATCATTTATTATAGAATGACATAAAAGCCGGTTCCCACATTTCAATTTCGTCCACCTGCTCCATATATATATAATATATTAATATATTAATATATATATATATATATATATTATATAAGGGAGAGACAAAGACATTTGCATGGTTTGATAGAATTGTGAGATAACTCATTTTTAGGAAATACGTAAAGAGTCTGTGCGTTCTATAAAAATATTTTTTTTTTGTAATCTAAAAAAGTGTTTATAATTATTTCGTTAAATTATAAGGTGTCGTGGTCTTTTTTTTTTCTAAAATAATATCAGATGTCAAATTTATAATTATAAGTGTTTATAAGTGTTTATAGTTATAGGTCAAGTAAACGAAGATGCCCTCTTCTTTTTTTTTTTCTACCCCATATTTGCTTCTATTTTTGGCCTTTAGCCAGCCTTCAATTCATTTCTTGAAAAAAAAATGATACTAGTTGTCAATCATGCAGAAGAGTTTTTCTTTTTATAATTTACTTCTAATATCAAAAAAAAAAAAATTTACTTCTAATGTTAAGTAGACTTCCATGTTTATATTTATTCGATAGTTGCAAATTTTGACCAGCAGCCAATGATGAGGTTGCAATTACCATAATAGTTGAAATCTGGCCTGTAAATTACAAAAATGGTAAGCGGTGGTTGAGCACTTGAACTCATGCGGTAGGTGATTTGGCGAAGGGGCTGGTGGCACAATTTTTTTTTGAAAGAAGTATGAATTTCCGATTAAACTAGTGGTGCTACATTGAAGAGCGATACTAATCTTTGATATTCTAAATTTGCTTCTTATATGATAGGGACTAATTTAAGAATTCAAATAAAACGATTGAGTAAATCCAACTAATGGCTAATACAGAAATTTTAAATCATATCATGATACGAAAATGTTGTATTTTGAATTGTGGATATTCACGCTTAGATTGCATGGATCAATATATAAATTTTTCATGCTTTTAATTAGATGAAGAGGAATTCATCACTAGACTAAAGTGTAGGATTGGCAATTAAAGTATTTTAAGAGTAGAGATTCCAACACTTACATACAAAAAAATTGCTACTAATATACACACATGAATTGAAATTTTCCATAAAATGAAGTGTTTTTTTTCATTCTCATATGCCTTAGATATTTAAAACAAATATGCGAACCGTGATCAAAATTGACAAATAATTGTGTTGTGTTAATGGTTTAATCTCAATTAGAAATTTTAATTGTCTAGGACATTTAAGATAAATTAGTATACACATGTGTTGTCTGCTGAGAGGGTTTGGCCTAGAATTTTTAAGTATACAATTCAAAATATTAATCTATTAGGTAAAGTGATTTATCCTACTTATTGACCCAAGTATCACCTCTCATACAAAAAATAAGGGGTTTTTGTACACCTTATATAGATATCAAGAATAAATATATGACATTTGGACAAATAATTGTATTTTATTAACATCTCAATGCTCATTCCATTTATATGAATTGGTGAATATGTGGACAAAAAATCGTATTGTATTAACACGTCAGCTCTTATTCAGAGATGGCAATTATTTAAAGATAAATGAAAATATTTTCCATATAAGAAAAATTAATAAATACGTGGTCGAATGGTTATTTTGTATTGACGTGTCAACTCCAGTCTGGAAATGACAGTTATCAGAAGAGAGATGAAAATTTTTTTCATTAAAAAAAAGGATAAATACGTGGACGAATAAAAAACAATATATCGACGTGTCACACCAATTAGAAGCTGACAATTGTCCAAAGAAGTGTCAAAAACTTGTATAAATAAGACTTTTATCTTTGCCGTAGTGCCCCGTAGCCCATTCATTCAATCTACTAGGTGCCTCCTAGAAACCTTAGCCTATTTCTTCAGACTTTCAGTCCATCATGTTTAAAAAGATGAAGCCTTTCTTGCTTGGCTTTCAAGAAATCACATAAACTTCTTGCACCAAGAAGCAGCAACATCGGATTAGCGATTTACCAGAAGAGAATGAGGAATGGAAAGGGAAAAGCCTAATCTCATCTCACTCTTTTTCGGCTTATGGACGAGAAGAAGAACGAGAAATGAGCAGACAAAGGCTGAAGCCATTCGCTCTTTATCCGATAATGGCTTGGCTTGGCTTGGTATCGGTTAAGCAAATCGCTTGGCTGGGATATCAATTAAGCAAAACCTTTTCAGTCGTGGACCTGTTTTCCATTTTCCATCCTGTACTAGTTTTATTTTTAATGCTTTACAGTGCAATTTATTATTATTATTATTATTATTATTTATTAACAATGAAACATGAGTTTTATTTTAATGTTGAGCAATGTTCTAAGTTCTAACGCTGCAATTATGAACTGCTTAGACTGCATAAAAGTTCACTGCAGAGGAAACGTGTTCATGCAACACGACTGAAATATAAATTTATTAGTACACTTTAAACCAGGTCATATGAAGCATCAAATATTTGACTCGTCTTCTAAACCCTATCCATCTTCCCGTATTTTCACGACCCACACTCAATCCAAAAATCAAATACACAGATGTGAGTCCATTTTGCATAATCACTATTCAATCAATGAAGGATCAATGAATTTGATCCTTCGGCTCCGCTGGGGATCAATGGCATCAGCTCTAAGATCACTATGCTTGTGCCATTTTTCACTGTCTTCCCCCCTTTTTTGTGATTGACTAAAGATGTAACTCACTTCATCCGCCAACGGTTTCAAGGAATCAAAACCACAACTGGATCCCCTGGCCAAGTCCCTCGTCAGTAATGGCTACTGCAGTGCCAGTTTATATCTCTTCAAAGACTCAATTGATAATTTTTTTTCACCATGGTTCTAATCAAATTCAATAGACATTCCCCAAAATTCGATTTTATTTTCCACAAATTTGGTGTTTGGCATGTATCATATATACTCAGCCCATGCCTTTTGTCATTTAACCTCCTAAGGACCTGACTTGAGCTGATGCGAGCGCATACTTGGGGGTCTTCAAAGCTTCAAACAATCGCCTGGGTACTGAGTTTACCGTTATTGATGGATATCAAGTGGGAATTGATTTGATTTCTGTTCAATCTGCCGTGGCATCTTACATGGGTGGTGAATAAAAGTATGAATGCGTATTTTGAGGACAAGCACTTCTGTAGGCAGGATAAATCCTGAAGGTGTGTTCACATCTCCAAAAACAGAAAAGGTCTTGCACCCAAAAGGCCCGGGAATTAATGCAACCCCAGAAATACAGACCTCACATAGAGAATGAATAACCAACGATCTAACAGAAAGCAATCATGATTCAATTCAACATCTCTCCCACAAAAAAATTCGTACAAGTCTACCATATTATAAGATTACTAGTGCATTAAATTCGGAAAAAGAAAAAGAAAAAGAAAATTGCAGGTTGTGACCATTCAATGAAACACATTTTGGGTATAATAAGATCACACTAGGTTTTCCCTACAAAACTCCAACATAAAGCAGAATTTCTTAAAAGATGCGGTTTGAAGGACCCATGGTACTCTTCAGATAGAGGCACCTGACCTGGTAGGACCAAAAAAAAAAAGGATTACACATCAAATGCATAAATGCCAAGAGAAGCAAATACCAAAACAGACCATACAAGAAAGATCAAGGAAATAGAAAACTACCCGCAGAAAAAAAAGGGGGGAAGGGGGGGGGGGATATATTCTTAATTATAGCAAGAAAAACAGTTCACTTTTCATTATTCGAACAAAAAAACAGTGCATATTTAAATGGTCAAGTCGATTTAGTGTTTTCTAAATTTACCTCCCGGAGGAAAACATTAAACATCTAAACCAACTTAGAAGAAATACAAGAGATGGCGGGGTTACAAGAATAATGGGCAGCAGAATCTTATGGAGATAGTTATACAGAAGAAGTTGAGGTTCAACAACCTCATATTGAACTCAAAAGCACAAGTAGTGAAGCAAAAAACAGTGAGTTTGTATAAAACATTACCAACTACAACCCCAAAATTGACCACAGAACCAGTAGGTAAAAATAAGGTTAGAGATAGAAACTTACATTCTGCCAGTTTTTCTTCAACAATGAGACAAGGAAGTTAACACTCATTTGAACATTCTGGAAGATCTGCTTCTCCTCCATTGAAAGGTTTCCGACAGCAACTCCCATGCAAAGCACCTTCTTCAATTGGAACTTCACTGTTGCCTTAGTCTCGTTGACTTTGGACTCCAGGGATTCTTGGTGAGTAACAAGGGTAGGGAACTTTCCTGAATTGAGAAATAAGCCAGGTCAATAAAGGTGCAAACCATATATAACAAAAGTACAATACTAACAGAATACCAATCAAGCAACACTGACTGTCCATGAGGCAGAAGCTCATGAAAACTACCAAAACCAGTAAATCAAAACTATCATTTATTGCAAAAAAACAGAACATAGATTATCGATCTTAGTAAATAAATCCTCGAGTGAACATTATACAATCTCTGTCAAATACTATTCAAAAAATGCAAATGATTCAAACATCTGAGTAGTATACTTGCCTGCCTTGTTGAGACCAGGACCCAACAAACGAGGAATCTGCTTGATGACAGACTCTGATGCCAAGAAAGCATGATATTTCTTGGCAAGTTTCTTCACCAATTTCTTGTTCTTGTTCAATTTTTTCAATCCTTCAACATCCATGCAGTCCAAACCAATCTTCTCGGCCTATAAGACAAATTAAGGATCTAACATGAGTGCTTAATGAAGTGCTTTACCCCACCCCCACCCCCCACCCCAAAAAAAGTCATTTAAAGTTCTAAAAACAATAGAGAAAAAGAAAGAAGCAGAACCGCTGCAATATGAACATTTAAAAAAAGTACAGTTTCAAAAGAGCACAGAGCTTCTATACATGTTTATAGATAGTAAAACAATTACCTCTTCAACATGTTGAGCATCACCAAGCATGCAGACCTTCATCTTGGGGCGAGGAATGTGAGGCAACTTAACAGAGCCACTGAAACGCTTGTCCTTTTGTGGATCATAGTTCTTGAGACCAATCTGAAGCTCAATAGTCTCGGTGAAGTTCCTCTTCTTTGTCTCCTTACAGTATTGCACAATACTAGAGATGGCCTCTCTCAGTGCATCACTCTGAAGCTTACTGCAGTACATCATTACACATTCAAGACACAGAGCACAGAAAAATAATTGGTCAAAAAATGACACTACACCAAACAGATAAAACCAACTCATTTAATCTAAGCCACGTCGCATACAAACAACAATAAATTCAAGAATATACCTACAAAATAAACTAATCAATATTTAATTGAGAGTCGACGCAAATTCCACATATCAGTAATCACAAGTATCCATCATTCAGTTTCTAAAAACTCATTACTCCTAGGGTTCAAGTTTAGACTTGACACGCGTGAAATCAATTTGAACAACTTAAATCTATCACCAAAAATAATAATAACACCTCCTTTTATAACAAAAATCGAAAAATAACGAAATTAAAAAATAGAGAAACGACCCATAATACAAAAGAAACTAAGATTTTAGATTTAACATACCTCATGATTGAAGCGCTTGGAGCCCTTTACAGAATTTTTTTTCTTCTGTAAAAATTAAAAACAAAATCATAAATAAATAAATAAATCAAGTGAAAAAATATAAACTACAACTAAATTGTTAAGAAAAATAATGTTAAGAAATTACGCCTAGTAGCACAGAATAATCAAAAGATGAAACGGGAAAGGAGAATAGAAAACGAACCAGAGACGAAAAAGAAACCCTAGAGACTTGGGAGCGGCGAACGCTCGTATTATATAAGAGACTAGCGAAAGTGATAAACCCTAAGTTCGTAACTGGATTTTTGTTGGGCTCAGCCAAGCCCACACGTTCCTTTGGTGTCCAGAGGACTTGATGATTGGGTTTAAAAATGACCAGATCATGCCACGTAACAGAGTGAGATTGATTTTAATCGGGAAAAAAAACTCGCTTTTGACGCTCCTCGAAAATTTTTATAACACCCCTTGAATGTTATTTCTTAAAAAACTTCTGGTTTATGGTTTAATTGATGAAATATAAATTCATTTATTAAAATTAATCATCAACCATAAAGTTTTATTTTAAAATAATCTTCTTAAATTACATATAAATCCTAAAATATTAAATTCATCACAAATTTGTTTCTTCTTATCATACAATTTCTATCTTCATAACTCTAAATTCTTATATAATTTTCTAAAAAAAATTTAACTTTATAATCTTATTAATGCATGACATATAAATATAAGTTACATCAATTATTATACAAAGTGTGTATCTCAATTGAATAATTATAAAGTTACAAAAATTTGTACAAACCATGTGGCATGAATGAATAGGTAATTGAAAGTATAAATAATAAAAATAAATTTGTGAGCCATATCATACCTTTTATTCAACCAATTATAATATACCAATTGCTACTTCAGTTTGTAGAATATTATTTGTATGAAAGTGTTAGTAGTTGTATCGTTTCTGATTTCAATTATGTTAGTATAACATTAATCAAAGTATTATCTTCCATTTACTATAATAAAATCTCTTTATGGTCATAATATTGGGACTGACTTAATTTATTAATATGAGTAGCTTATCACTTAATAGAGGTATAATTGCGAAAATTATTGTTTTGACTTAGGTGGCGTTTGTCTTTTTGTCTAAAATCTAAATAAATTTGAATAAATTTGATTTTTTAATAGAACTTAATGTCTGAATCTAAATAATATAATTTTTTAACTATTAAAAGTAAATATTAAGTTGTTTATTTTTTAACTTAAAAATCTAAAAATTAATATTTTTACATTTATGCCCTTACAAATCATAAATGTTAAACAAATAATAAACATTCCGAACAAATTAATAAGATAAATGTAAAGTATATGCTACATCGGTAATTAATTGATTGAGCATCTCCACTATAATAGAAGAACAATGATAAAAGAGATAGACATAATTTCAAGAAACTAGTATATTTGTTTATCTAGTAATAGAATTATACAAAGTTTTTTTGAAAGTCTAAACATAAATTATTTTCTAAAAATAATTTAAAAGAAAAAAATTTCATTCCACTTTAAACTTTTAATAGAGCAAAACATATATTTTTCGTAACATAACAATAACTATTAATTTGTAGAGGAAATTCTCTAAGACAAGATCATGGAAAATTTTAACTTATTATAATGTAAAATTTATTCTTATTTATGACCGACTCAAATTGGGATTAAATTTTTATTAATATAAAATATCACCATAGAGAGTTTTATTATATGTATTTTATAGAAATAAATATAATAAAACATGCAATTTAATGTTGGATCTAACAGTTGACATGTCTCCTCGCCTCATCCGTAAGGTCGAGAGTTTGAGTTTATGGATATGGTCGTGGAAGTAGACGTGTAGTGTTTGCTGGCATAACCTTGAGAATCATAAAGTCTCACCAAATTTCTAATGATAATATTACAATATAATCATATTGTAATATTTAAAAGAAAATAATAATGATAGCAAAGCAAATGGCATAAGTTAGTTGTAAATTGCTACTTCGATCGAATTTTTTTTTTCTTCTTCTCCACGTTGCATTGCAAGTAACGAACTCGACTACTAAGGACCACTGTCATGTCATGCTTTATGCATTAATACATTTCTCACATTTTCGCAACGACTCATGAATTCTAAATTGTGTAAACTAGCAGTGAATAAACAATCTACATGATATATTTATAAAATTGCAGTTCTAGGAGGACAAGTACTAAATTTTTCATCAAAATAATATAAAATTATCCACAAGAACCTCATTAGCTCAATCTAAGTATTTTCTGTTAAATAATACTATTGTTGTATATATTTTTGTTTGAGATATTAGAGAAAACTAAGGAATAATTAGAAGTTAATAGTGCAACAATTTAGAATTTTGTTGGCCTTTGATTAAGGAAATAGAAAAGTCTTTCAGAAGTGCTTGTAGCCCTTTACAGGGTTTTTTCTTCTGTGGAGATTAAAAAAAAGATAAATAAATAAATCAAATGAAAAATATATAAACTACAGGTGAAATGTTGTTAGGAAATTTTGCAGTTTTTTTGGGAATACATAAAAATAACCAAAAAGATGAACAGAAAACAAGGAGAGAACACCAATTAGAAATAAGAAAAGAAGGCATGCGGACTTGAATTATGTAGTTAGGGATGGCAAAAATCAGGTCTGGGTCTGAATTTGACCTTCTTAATTTCAGACTCAGACACTAAAATATTGTACCGGACTTAAATTTAAATTCGATTTTAATGGTATTGGGTCCGGTACGAGTTAAACCCGGAATAATCCGCATTCAGTCGCTTTACCAACATTCAGTCAGAGGCACCACAAACTAGTGTCAAAAACTCGCTGCAAATTATTCCTCGCCCTGCAGTGTGCACTCATTTTCAAATGTCACAATTTAAAATTGACGTGTTGTACGTGTATCCAATTTGATTCCACCCAAAACATGTTTTATGTATCAATTCTGCTGCTTGTTTTACATAATTTACTTTTTAAAAGAATTAAATCGTTTAACACGAATTTGTGTCCTATTTCAAAAGTTACTTCCAATGTAGTGTATAAGAATTTCTAAACTCAATTCTAAACTCGGACTTGCACGATCATAAATAAACCAGTGTTCTGTACCTAAATTATTCAATGAACCATCCAAATTCATTAATTCGTACCAGACTAGTGTCGAGTTATTGATATGAAAAAAAAAAAAAACCTTGTTGTCACCGATTATAACTTCCACTCATAAAACGACGTTGTTTCTTCAATTTTCGTTCATTCGCGTTTCAAAAGGCTGAGCGTGAAATTAAAAGGTTTAAGAATCCAGGGCTGAGATTTATTCAACAACAATTCAATCATGGTCAAGGCCACACGTGGCAGTACCCTACTCGTAAATGACAAAATGTCAGAAGAATTAACCAATAATATCTCAAGCTCACATGATGCAAAACCACGTCCGATTATTTATTTTTTTATTTTTCTGTATCTTACCCAATAAAACATTATTTTCAATTTCAATTGCGCTCTTCAACCTCTCTCTAAAACTTTTTCGTTGCAGAGAGAAAGATACTTTTCGCTAGGGTTTTTAGTTCACAATCTTCAACAATCGGTGTTTGGTAAAGCAACTAACAGCGGCTGTTGATGATATGATGATGATGAACACGTCACAGCCGTGAGTGTTATTCGCAAAAGGCAAATGAACGGCAGCTAAAACCAAGATCGCGATGGACAAACGGCTGCCAAACGGAGGCTGATGATGATGATGAGCGGGAATACAGCGATGCAAAGTGATGACGAGTGACGATGATAATTTGATGAAGAGAAGAACTTAAGAGAGACGAAAATGATGATTTGATGAAGAGAAGAGAAGAGAAGAGAAGAAAAAAAAGTGAAGAGATAGGAGAAGAATAAATTGGGTGGCTGTGAAGTGAAAGTGTGAGCTAGGGCATTGACTTTTTTTTTTTTTTTTTTCTGTTTTTATATTAAAAATAATTTAAATATAATGCTAAAATAAGGACATCTGGGGTCGGGTTCCGCATATGTGGGTTTATAAGAATCCGGAACCGAACCCGAAAAAGTCTGGGTTGGGAAAATCGCATCCGGATCTGGATTCAGATTTATTTTTAATCCGGTACGGGTTCAACCTGGCCTGGATTTTCCGAGTTCGTCCGGATCCAATCTGGGTCTAGATTAAATTGCCATCTCTATACGTGGCCAACACTCATTATATAATAGACCAGCTGTGAAAGTGATAAACCCAATTGCTTCTTTGGTGGGTTCGGAGTGGCAGTGGCTTGGTGTGTACATGAGTTGATTATTGGGTTTACATGAAGTTGATTTAATCCAAATTAAAAAAAGAGAGTAGAACTTTTAATACTTGTCTAAAATATTTATAACACTCCTTTTCAATGTTATTTTTTAAAGTCTGGTCAATTTAATTGATAAAATATAAACTTATATATTAATATTAATCATCAACCATAATTTTTTTTCTTTTTTTTTAAATTGCATATAAATTTTAAAATATTAAATTTATCTCAAACTTCTTTTTTTGCTTATTATATAATTTCTATCTTCATAACTCTAAATTCTTATAATTTTCTCAAAAAAATTTAATTTTATAATCTTATTAATAATATATGCCACGTCAATTATGATACATATTATGTATCTCAATTGAATAATGATACATACTGTATATCTCAATTGAATAATGATAAAGTTACATATGTTTTGTATAAACCATGTGCCATGATATGGATAGATCATTCAAATTACAAATAATAAAAATAAATTTGAGCCATATCATTTTTTTTATTTCATCAAAATAATATAAAATTATCTACAAAAAGCTCATAAGCATAATTTAAGTATTTTCCGATAAATAATACTATTGTTACATCTTTGTATGAGACATTAACGAAAACTAAGGAATAATTAAAAGTTAATAGTAAAATTTGGATGTCACAACAAAAGAGAAAATTGAATGTGAACCCCAAAGATTTGTGCGGCTAACACAGTCTTTGTAATTAGATTTGATATGGGTAGCTAACTAGAGATGGCCAACGGGCCGTGCTATGCCGGCCCAGGCCCATCAAAGGAAGCCCACGCATGCCTGTGCTCGTGTCGTGTCGTGTCGTGCTCACTATTTATTTTGTATCGTGCCGTGCCGTGCCTAGGAAAAATATCTTACTAAGTGTTTTTATTTTTATTTTTTTAAGAGCGTATGTCAAGTTATTGTCTTATTTTTTTTCAAGGTTATGTATTTTTTTTTGGATCCATATGCATTTATTTTAATTTAATAGAATAAAAAATTCAAAACTCAAGTCCATATTCAATAATAATAAGAGAATGTAATATTAGTTGCTAAGTTTGACTCTATGGTATTAGAATTCCTTTTTAGCGCTTAACAATAACAATAATAATAATTTTTTAAGGGTTAACTTAATTGTTAACTTGTAATTACGTAGAGTCATATATCATAGTTTATAATAATATTATTATCAATTATTTATTTAATAAATTATAAACATAAATCAATTATAATTTTTTTGAAACTAAGAATTAAATAAATTTAAAAAACTTGAGCCAATAAAAGATATTAAAAGATTCAATTTCAAGTTATTTATAAAATCATAAAATTTTAAGTTTACTTTCATTAAAAAATAAAACGTGCTTTTTCGCGTGCCGTGCTTTGACCCATCTCTAATCGTACTATGCTTTTAAGGCCCGCGTGCCTAAAATCTAAGTCCGGTACGGCCCACGTGCGTGCCGTGCCGTGTCGCGTGCTTTACCGAGACGTGCTCATACCGTACCGTACTGTACAGACACGTGCCGTACAACCCATTGACCACCTTTATAGCTAACACAGTTTTTATATAAAACTTTTTGGTTTACTAACATGGTTGACAGTTGGGCCTAAATTTGAGCCAATTAGGCCCATATCTACTTTTTTAATCTGAACCGTTCGCACCCCTATAAGCTTCTCATAAATTTTTTTTTAGAATTCATAATTTTTTACCCTGACAAAGTTTAAAATATTATATATTTTAATTAAACTCCTATATAATGACCATCATTCTTTTCGATCAGCATATGATTTTCAAAAGTATTCCTAACTTAATTAAAAGTCTTAATTTCTTTTGCTAATCATTATTTTTAATACTTTATTCTAAAACTTAATAGCAGTACTTTTTTTCCTCCAAAAGAATGACACAAGGGGGGAAAAAAGAAAGATAAATGTTATGAATTTTGGTCAAGCAAATGGTCATTGAAAAGCAAAAGAAGTTGAAGGCAATTGAGAGTAACTCTGTGAAAACGTTATGTCTAAAAGAATTTTAACAATTGCAAAAATAGCCTAAAAAAATTTTATACACACACACATGTATATAAACACACGCACAAATGTATATGTGTGTATATATATATAACAACCGGGATTGTAGAAAGTGTGTCAGTGTTCAGGCAAATATCAATTTTTTAAAGATTTTAACAAAACAATATAAAATAAAATCAGGATTATTATCTTTATGCTTTAGTGATCAAACAAGGGTACGTACCGTTGTTATACCTGGGAATGCCTGAGTTAACGGCCTTCAGGTCTGATCAAACTTAGAATTGATCAGGATCCCTGCACCCTGGTTTCCAGCCTAAATACCACTTTAGTTTTATTGAACCTATTGATTTCTTAAGCAAGCCTAGCAACAAGATCTAAGGTGCTAAGACAAAGATCTAAGGCTGGGTTCATACACAGTACTAGATCCGGTTCTCGGAAATAGTGCTCTAAAGGAATGGAGGGAGAAGAGAAAGATTTACAACTGAGGATTGAGATCTGGTCTCGTTGCCTCAGAGGAACGTACAATTTGTAAGGCAGATCTGATACAGATCAGTCTGCAAGCATGCTTTGGAAATTAAAATGCAAAAATTTAAATTGCAGAAAGTAAATTGCTCAAATTTAAAGTGCTTTAAATTAAATTACAGAAACTTAAACATACATGAAATTAAATTTTATTACAACTTTAAAAAGAAAGATTACAAATCTTACATTTGGATATCTTGAAGTAAAGCTTTAAAAGAAATCAAAGACGGGAAATTAATCTAATGACAGGAAAATTATTTCCTTCCAGATTCCAGATTCCCAATCTTTAGAGAGAGAAGGAGAGAGATGAGAGAAGGAAAGAAGAAGAAGAAGAGAGAGAACCAAAACGAAAATCTAAAAAAAATTCTGAGGAGTCTCAGTCTTCCTCCAGAATTTATACAAATCTTGGAACTTTAAACTGTAGCGTGTCTGTAGCTTTAAACTGTAGCGCGCCTGTAGCTTTTTAACTGTAGCAGGTTTTTCTTTTTATGAGGATTTATCTGTAGCTTCTCTACTGCAGCGGAGCTGTAGCATAATACCGTAGTGGAGCTGTAGCGAAATCCGGAGTTTGAAATAGTGATCTTTATACAAATTACAAGTAGAATTTGGGTGAAGAGATATGTGCGCTCTCATTTGTGTCCAGGGAACCACCCGATACAAATTTACAAAAGAAAATACAAAAATAAACAGATTTTACTCTTTTTTTTTTACAACAATACAAGTAAGGCTTTAATGCTTTAAGGGAGGAAGTATTCCAAAGCAGTCATCTTCATTTTCATCCCTGAGAGAAATGAACGGTTCAGGATCTCCTAAGGTACTGGAAGAGGAACTTGCAACAGATGTCTCAGATCTGGAGGCGAGAAGTTGATACATTACTTTGGAATATTCATCTTCTGTTTTGGCACTGGCCAGAAGAAATTGGGCTTTAGACTTTTGGGTAAGAAATGTTTCTTTGACTTCGACTTCTTTAATGGTAGGAGGTAGAAAACCTTTAGAACAGAGCCAATTTCAGATTAGGGTATCAGTTAATTTGGTCTATTCATCAAATTTTGACCACCATTTGACTTTAAAGGTTCTTTGTAAAAGAGGCTGGGATTCTTGGGTATGATATCTGAAATTCCACATCCATACCCATGGAAGAAAGAAATTGGTACAAAAACAGAAAAAGGGGGGAAACATTTTCTCAGACTCAGAAGGGATATAATGGGCTTTGAAAAGATTTAAACAATGAATGGCATTTGAAGTTAAAATTTCTGGTATTGGGCCAAAAATTTTCCAACATTGTTAAAACCAATTTGGAAGGCTTTGAACGGTTATTTTTTAATTGAAGAAAAATAACCATGAGTGAGATTTTTTAAGATTTTGGATAAAAAATGTGTTAAACCAGGCTTGTTGATAATCCCAGTAGGCATAGGTCAAACAGTGTGGTAAACACATTTGAAAATTTGGAGGGAATCTTTTTTGGTTGTGGAGTTGATCACCCCACTGGCTTGGGCTCAAGACTTTTAAAATGGTGGCTATAGAATAAGCAGGCTCAGAATGGGTTTCACTGAGAAATAAATGTTTGAATTTTACTGACTCAATGGTCTCAAGAATACTTTGGTAATAAGACTGGGGTTTTGTCAAATCCCATGGTTTGAAAAACCAGCCTTTGGGAAAAAATTTGAAATTGCTTGAAAAGGATCAGCGTGGTAAAAACCATCTTCCATAGTCAAAATATTTTGAAAATGAGTTTTATCATACCAATCCGAAGTTTTCTTTGAAAGCTTTGGTTGTGAAAGGACAATTTGGGAAGATGCACTTTCACCAGAAAGAATAACATTTTGTGAAGAAGATTTTGAAATATCTTTGGAAATAGGTTTTTCATCTTTAAGAGAAGTTTGGCTTTGAGAAACACTTTGTAATGCAAGCATAAGCTCAAAGGATTTAGAAATGGATTTTATCCATTGATTTACCTGATCATGGGTGGAGATTGCTTTGGATTTTGCTTCTTTATCTTCGATCATGTCGATCCATGATCTGATTGGCATAACAGAAGAGAGCAGCTTTTCTTTAGGGGGAGAGGAAGGTTGGGATGCTTTAAGAGGTGTCTGGGACACATGGTCTTTGAGGATCCCTTTCCCTTTATCTTTCTTTTTGGGCGGCATTTATCTGTTTTGAAGAAATTTCCTGGTTAGAAAATCAGGGAGAGAATTTGTATCTCCTTTAATAAATTCAATGTCAAAATAAAAAACACTTAAAATAGCTTGCCATTGTGCAAAAATCTGTTTTGATGCAATGTTTTAAACATCCTTTTCTAAAACATGTTTTGCAGCTTTGCAATCAATTCTAAGTAAAAAATTTTGATTTAGTAGATCACTTTGAAATTTGGATACACATAAAACGATAGAGAGAATTTCTTTTTTAATAGTAGAGTAATTTCTTTGGCAATCATTCCAATGTGCAGAAACATACTGTACTATTTGTTCTTTATCATTTTGTTTTTGCTTTAATATACCTCCATAACCTAAATCTGATGCATCAGTTTCAACGATTTTAGGCAATGTAGGATTTGCAAGAAATAAACATGGAATGTTCTTTACTATGGTCTTTATATGTTTAACAATTTTAGTGTGTTCTTCTGACCATGCAACAAGAGTTTTCTTTAACCTATTATGCAGTGGTTTTGCAATCCTATTGATATTCGGACAGAAATCAAGAACATAATTAAGACTACCCAAAAATCGTTGTAATTGGGTTTTTTCAAGAATTTTATCAGGAAATTTATCAGTAAAGGAAAATGATCGCTCAATAGGAGTGATGGTTCCTTTGGAAATGTAGTGACCTAGGAAACAGACTTTTGTTTGGAATAAAGAAACTTTAGAACTAGAAATGGCTAAACCAGTTTTTCTAGTTGCCAAATAAAAAGTCTTTAAATGTTTGAAGTGTTGTTCAATCGATTGAGAAAAAATCAACGCATCATCAATATATACAATGCAAAATTCAGAAAAATGATTATAAATATCATTCATAATTCTTTGAAATTCTGATGGTGCATTTTTCAAACCAAAGGGCATTACTATCCATTCGTACTGTTCAAATGGAACAGTGAAAGCGGTTTTGTAACAGTCATTTGGATGGATTTGAATTTGCAAAAAACCGGATTTCATGTCAAATTTAGAAAATATGAAAGCAGAATGAAGTTTTTGAAGCAAATCTTTTTTATTAGGTATATGATACCTAATCCATTTTAATGCTTTATTAAGAGGTTTATAGTTTATCACCAATCTAGGTGTTCCTCTTTCAATTTTTGAATTTTTATTAACATAAAAAGCGGCACAAGACCATGGTGATCTGGATTTTACAATGAGTCCTTTGGACTCCAAATCTTTTATTTCGTCTTTACAGTGTTGTTCTAATTCCATATTCATTTGAATGGGACGAGCTTTAATGGATATTTATTTTTCATCAAAAGAGCTTTCATAAGGCAAATCTAGCAAATGTTGTTTTCTGTTCCAAAAAACAGTTGGTAAATCAGCACATATTTCCTTTTCAATTAAGGCTTTAAAATCAGAAAATTTTCTTTTAACAAATTCATTTTGTAATTGGTTTTCAATTCTTTGTATATTCAAATCTTTTTTCAAACAAGTTAAATCACTTTGTTTAGATTTGAGGAGTGTAGTAATGTGGTTCTGGTAAACAGAACAAGCTTTAACAATATTCAAATTTCTTGTTTTAGGTTTCTCAATAAAAGGAAAAACAAGTTTTTTGGTTTTTGCTTTAAAAGATATACTATCATAATTGACAGTATAGGGAGTGATAAGATTGATAAAATGAGTTCCTAAAGTGACAGTATGGTGGATGTCATTTGTAAGGATAAAGGAAGTTTTAAATTAAAAACCATTGTTGTGAATAGAGGCATCGACCTTAGATTTAACATTAAGTTTTGAATTATTGGCGGCAGAAAGTCTTTCTTTAGTTTTCTCATAAAATCTTTTGGGGACAATATCTTCTTTAAAGCAATTTAAATCAGTACCTGTGTCAAAAAGGGCAATGGTGTCGATTACAAAATCTTTAGAAAGAATTAAGGTGATTTTAATCAAATACTTTCTTGTAGTAATTTGCTTTAAAACAAATAGAAAATCATTGGGTATGGATTCAATATTTTCAAGATTTTGTTCTTCATTATCATCCTTATCAGGTTCTTATTCTTTATCAGAATTATCTTGTAATTGTCTTTGTAAAAGAAGTTGGATGGTTTCAGAATCATTTTTCTGTTTTTCTTTTAATTCTCTTATCTCAAGCTTAATATCTTTTATTTCTTTTTGAAAATCCTGGATATTATGGGCTGTTTTCTTTGTTTTCTTTTTGCTTAAGATGTCAGTGAGATTATAAGCATTTTTTTCTAATAATTGGGGCTTTAGAGGTTTCAGCTTTGTTGGGTTCAAGAGTTTTTAAAAGTTTATCAAGGTATTCTTTTTAGAGATTAGGATCAGAAATATGTTTTACTAATTCAAGAAAAGTTTGTTGTTCTTTAGTTAAAACATTAATTTTCTTTAAATAAGATTCAGAATCTGAATCTGAATCTTCGTCACTCAAAGAGACAGATGTGTCTGAGTCATTTAACTCATCAATCTTTAAAGGTTCACTGTCTCCCGTCATGGAAGACTCAGAGTCAGAAGATTCTACAAGTAAAGGGGCTATTTTTGAAAACAAATCTTCATCGAGGCCAAGCTCATTGAGCTTTCTGCTCATTCTACAGAATTTCTTAGTATGACCCCTTTTCCCACATTTAAAACACGTGGCTTCTTTGTAATTAAAAGGAGTTTTTGGTTTTGTGACTGTATGCTTTCCTTTTGAAAAATGAGATTTCCTTTGAGGTTTAGAAGATTTTCTATAGAAAGGTTCTCGAAATTCTCGAAAGGATTTTTTGTGAGACTTTGAATTGTAATGTTTCTTGTAAGGTTTCGGAGAACACTTACCATTACAATATTTGGAAGTAGAAGTTTTAAAGGGGTCATAATTGAATTGTTTACAGAAACTTCCTAATTCTTGCTTAGATTTCCTAAGCTCCCATTTTAGTCGTTTCTGTAACTTCAAATCTTGACAAATCTTTAAACCTTCTTTATTGATAAAATTGACAAGTTCACCGTAGGTGAGCTCATCATAAGGGACACGATTATAATAAAGGGCTTTAATGAAATTTCTAACATTTTCTCCTAATAGGGTAGGTAATCCTGCAAGGAATTTCTCCTTCCAAGTTACATGATTTGCATCATCCCTAAGGAAAAGTCTAGTGAAGAAAGTGGTTTTGTAGGTTTGAAAATCACTAAGTTTCCTACATCTCAGGTTATGTAGTAACTCAGCATTTTTGTCTCTTAGGTGAGAAGGGTCACCTACGAAATGGAGAGAAATAGTGAGGATTAAAGTGGCAACAACATCTTGAATAGGGTTATTAAACTCATCAAGAATAAGTACTTTATCCTCATCAGTTTGTATGGAATTTAAAATATCTAATTGTTGCTGTTGAGTGAGAAGGTGATCCCACCAACCTTTAAACTGACCAGTAAAACCAGCAATAAGAATTTCTGCAATGGCTTTATCAGAAATTCCCTATTGGGTTTTATAGGCATTAACTGCCATGGTCATCTGTTGCAACAATCCTAGGATATTGTATTCAGACATACCATTAATATTCCATTCATAGACAGAAGATGCATTTAATCGAGATTGGTTTAATGCACTTCGTCTATTATCAATGGCAAGGTCTGGAGGAGTTCGAACATCTGGGAGAGCAAGTTCCCAATGTATTTAATTGGCTTTAGGAACAGAGTTGTCCTGAAATGCTTCTATATCAGAAGAGGCTATAGAAACATTGTCTTGTTCAAGTACACCAATCTTGCTGGATTGGGCACTATCAGGGGCTATTTTGATTATTATGATAATTATGAGTTTTGATATGTAAAATCATGCTTTTCAAAATATTCTTGTCTTTTAAAGAAACCGTTATGTTAGGATAACAGTCAAATGAAATGGGTCATTTACAGAGACTAGATTCAATACTACTGAGTAGGGAATCATCAAAGGAGATGAATCTCCCATCCCTGAGGACAACTAAAATAAAAGTGTTTAATCCTTCTTTAGTTAGGGGTTTTATGCCGACTTGGATTAAACCAATATGAACATAATTAAAATTCTTTTCTTTTAATTTCTTTAATGAATTTTCAGAAAACAGATGAATTGTTTCAAATGGCTTTGAAAGAGTGATATCACGTTCTTCAGTCTTTATTACACAATCTGTCTTTAAAAAATCAAGTTTTTTCAATCTATATACTTTGTCTTTAGAAACCTTTGGCAAATCCCAATTATCAATCGCTTTATTAAAATCTTCAATAATGAATTAATCCATGCAATTTAAAATTTAAATTCAAAACATATGTGAATGCCTACAGGTATGATTTTACTGCCCTAAGCGGAAATCCTTATCCTAAAACGGGACTTACTACTAGTAAAAAAACTTGCTAATTATCAAGATGATGTTCTATGCAATAAAGAATCCTTGCAATCTAGTCTCTGTAAAGGACCCATTTCATTTGACTGTTATCCCAACATAACAGTTTCTTTAAAAGACAAGAATATTTTGAAAAGCATGATTTTACAAATTAAAACTCATAATTATCACATGCTAGAAGGATCTGTACCAGTTGCATTGATTTTCAAAATATCATATAAAGCTATGATTTCAGCGTTTAATACGCAATATAAATTCCAGTAAAAAAGAGATGAGACTCTTCTCTTACAGACTGACCTTTCTAAAGCAAATACAGTTATTCCAAAACCAATCCAATGGAAAGATATCAATCTTCCAGATGAATGGATTCTTAAAGGAGCCACTGCTCCCGTAGTTCCAAAACAACTTGAGCCAAATACAGAGTTGCAAAATGTGACTCAGTATTCAGACGGAAGAGTAAAATTATCCTTTAGGAGATCTGCATCCTCTAGATTCTCCGATAAAGCTTCATGCTCAAGCATTCCTCCTCAGGAAATGAAGTTTTCAAAAATCCTTTCTGTCATAAATCTTCCTTTTCAACCTGGTAAAAGTCAACCTAGGTTTTCCACTTTGGATATACCTAGTTCTTCTATTCATTCAGTTGACTATGCTACTAGTGTTCCCCATCCAATTTACACTAGCAGTCAACGAGATCAAAGCCAGGAAGAGAATGAACCTTCTCCTGCAACTTCTCCTACATTTTCTGCTGTCACAGAAAATATAATCAATGTCATAGAAAAAGATTTTGAATTAGATAAAACTCTTCTGCATAATGATTTTTATTCTGATTCAAACAAGGAAAAAAGACTTTGGTTTTTCAAACATTTTTTAAACCAAAGAAAAGAAATCCAACAAGTTTATTATGAATTTGTAAATTTGCATAAAATACATATATTGTTTTTTGATTGGTTTGAGATGTATGCTTCCGAAAACAACATTTCATATCTTTTTAAAGAATCCAATCTTATCACTGTTAGAAAGAAAATCACTGAATGGAACCTTTCTGGTAGTGGAAGAGTCATTGAGTCTGATCATCCACCTCTTAGGAGCATAACCATCGATCAAAGTGAACCTCCTGTAGAGATTAAAGCCTCACCTTACAAAATTCATAAAGATCCAGAAACAGATTTAGATAGTATTATTCAACAGAATAATTTCTATAATGCTAATCGAAATACGATAGGAAAACAGTTGACCAGAATAGAAAACCAATTCCAAAAGTCAACCATAGCTGTTTCTCCTGTTACATCAAAATCGGATTCTGACACAAAGCTTAAAGAGCCTATTTTCAAACCTTTTCAGGTTTCGAAAACTAGTAAAAAGCTTGTCCAAGAGTCAAAATCAGATTTTGCTAAAGCCATTAAAGAACAACTAGATAGAATATAAGCCTCTTCTTCTTCATCTAATAAGATCCAAATAGCCCCTGATAGTGCCCAATCCAGCAAGATTGGTGTACTTAAACAAGACAATGTTTTATAGCCTCTTCTGATATAGAAGCATTTCAGGATAACTTTGTTCCTAAAGCCAATAAAATACATTGGGAACTTGCTCTCCCAGATGTTCGAACTCCTCCAGACCTTACCATTGATAATAGACCAAGTGCATTAAACCAATCTCGATTCAATGCATCTTCTGTCTATGAATGAAATATTAATGGTATGTCTAAATACAATATCCTAGGATTGTTGCAACAGATGACCATGGCAGCCAATGCCTATAAAACCCAACATGGAACTTCTGACAAAGCCATTGCAGAAATTCTTATTGCTAGTTTTACTGGTCAGCTTAAAGGTTGGTGGGATCACCTTCTCACTCAACAACAACAATTAGATTTTTTAAATTCCATACAAACTGATGAGGATAAAGTACCTATTCTTGATGAGTTTAATAACCCTATTCAAGATGTTGTTTCCACTTTAATCCTCACTATTTCTCTCTATTTCGTAGGTGACCCTTCTCACCTAAGAGACAAAAATGCTGAGTTACTACATAACCTAAGATGTAGGAAACTTAGTGATTTTCAAACCTACAAAACCATTTTCTTCACTAGACGTTTCCTTAGGGATGATGCAAATCATGTAACTTGGAAGGAGAAATTCCTTGCAGGATTACCTACCCTATTAGGAGAAAAGGTTAGAAATTTCATTAAAGCCCTTTATTATAATCGTGTCCCTTATGATGAGCTCACCTACGGTGAACTTGTCAGTTTTATCAATAAAGAAGGTTTAAAGATTTGTCAAGATTTGAAGTTACAGAAACGACTAAAATGGGAGCTTAGGAAATCTAAGCAGGAATTAGGAAGTTTCTGTAAACAATTCAATTATGACCCCTTTAAAACTTCTACTTCCAAAGATTGTAACTTTAAAACTTCTACTTCCAAAGATTGTAATGGTAAGTGTTCTCCGAAACATTACAATTCAAAGTCTCACAAAAAATCCTTTCGAGAATTTAGAGAACCTTTTTACAGAAAATCTTCTAAACCTCAAAGGAAATCTCATTTCTCAAAAGGAAAGCATACAGTCACAAAACCAAAAACTCATTTTAATTACATAGAAGCCACGTGTTTTAAATGTGGGAAAAAGGGCCATACTAAGAAATTCTGTAGAATGAGCAGAAAGCTCAATGAGCTTGGCCTCGATGAAGATTTGTTTTAAAAAATAGCCCATTTACTTGTAGAATCTTCTGACTTTGAGTCTTCCATGACGGGAGATAGTGAGCCTTTAAAGATTGATGAGTTAAATGACTCAGACACATTGTTGAGTGTTAGAAAATGTATATTTATGAAGGAGAAAATCGTCATTTTACACTACAAGTTTTACTAACACCTTTACTTTTATGAATTTAACCTTCTTTTGATTTAATTTCATGCGTTTTATTTTAATTAAGTATTTTATGTATTTTAGGGGCATTATAGTCATTTCACAATAAAGAAGAGATCAGACAGCAAAACGGACATCACTTTTGAACTCAAGACGGTCGAAAACCTTAGGAGGAGCATAAAAGGAAAAATGACACTATTCACATGTACGGTACTATTCACGTGTACAATACTGTATATGTTACTGTTCACGACACTGTTCACATAGACG